>CAJDSM010068038.1:0-10000 GCA_903981925.1 Ostrea lurida | reverse complement strand
TGGGTTGGATATCATGTGTGTGATATGGTGACTCTAGGTAGAAGGGATAATGCTCTAGAGCCCACAAACCATATTACTACTTTGATGTCCAGTACGTTTGAACTTTGACCCTTGAACCTAAAGTCGATAAAGGCTTGGGTAGTCCATATATTTAATATGTGACTCTAGATATAAAGGACAATGCTTTAGAGCCCGTAAACCATTGTGTCTACAGATAGACGGATGGACGGACAGGTCGGAAGAATGGATGGACGGACAACCCCATTCCAGTATACCCCACACCTTTGTTGCAGGGGGTATAATTATGTTCCAAGTTTGGTCCGACACTAGGGTCAGAATCTCTACCACGGGGATCACCGAATTTACAATTTAGGCAGAGGCCTTAGATAGAAGACAACTAGCCCTCAAGACAACTCGTTCCCAATTCAAGACTAGTCACTTTCTGTCAGGACAACTCACCCTCACTTAGCTCAAGACAACTCTTGATAATAAAGACACGAAGTTTGGAATTCCACATCAGTTCAACCATGGCCGAGTTATGTTGCATTTGCAATTAAATTATCATTGTACTAGGTTTTTCTGTGTATTACGATGTTAATGTGTATATATTATCTATAATAAATGTATTGTCCCTAATTAATACATTTATCTTGGATTTAGATCAAAACTAATAATTGTAAACATACATGGTATGATAGGCGACTTGTCTCAAGAAAGGGGACGAGTTGTCTTGAGGGCGAGCTGACTTGGGTACTAGTTGTGCTGATACCAATAAAATATATCATCTTTGTAGAAAAAAAATGTTGTGTTTTTTTTCAAGTTAAGGGTCCAAAACGTTTGCTAAAGTTATACTTTACACACACACCTATTGTATACACGAAGTAGTCTTAATGGGTATACCGCTGGTAACGACCGCTATACCTAGGTAAACATCTTCTATGGCATTGAATCATATGCATCATCACGATGGCAGGCATGTGATGAAATATTTGTCCAGTATGAAGACTTTTAACTGAAGATATGATGACTATTCAAGGGAAAATAAGAACAGGTGCAATTATTATGCTAAATAATTCTGAAGTGGGTATTTCATAATATTTTAGAAGGATGTGTAATTTGGGACAAACATAAAGGAATATGTCTTTTGCTAAAGTCAACTTTGCGGATCTTGTTCCATCATTTTGAGGATACAGCGAAATTACTAAAAGTATATTCGTATCTGTGTCGGCCCCCAAGTGAGAGAAAATGGAAAACTCTTGGGGAATTGTTGTTTCTGTCTCAGCTTTTCTCATTCAGTTCTTAATGTTCGGTATAATCCTGTCTTTTGGCATATATGTTATAGAATTACAAAATGAATTTGATGCCGGTTTATCAATAATTTCATCCATTGGCTCTGTACAGTTTGGATTTCAATGTGTTACAGGTTTGTATGTTCTTTACAACGTCACAATCACAAAAACTACAACTTCCTAATTTGAATGAAACTGGAAATAATACATGTTTGTAGATTTGTGTAGAAAACTGTGTAATAACAGTCTGCTTTTTATATTCATTAAAACTTTAATGTTAAATGTATTAATAAATGTATTTAACCACAACAAGGTCCAGTAGCCAGTTTTCTAATGCAGAAGATATCATATCGGAAGGTCTGTTTGCTGGGATCCTTAATAAGCAGCATTGGACTATCCGTTTTACCATTCAGTCCAAATATACCGTATATGATTGTCTTCTTTGGCGTTCTAACAGGTATACATTCACCGTATACTCGAATTTTTACATAGATATCCAAATGTAAAACCGTATCTAAAAGTCTTTTTACATTGTAGGTATTGGGTATTGCTTACTTTACGTATCTTCCCATACTCTATCCGGTCTGTGGTTTGACGAAAACAGAAGTCTGGTGACAGGCATTGTTACTTCCGGTTCCTCGTTAGGTGGCGTGGTGTTTCCATCTCTGGTTAAAATTTTGATCGACGAATATGGATGGAGAGGTTCCATGTTTATACTTGCAGCTTTGAATTTGCAAACAATATTACTCTCTGGTCTTCTAAGGGAATCGCCAATGCAACGTTCTTGGAAAAAATCAAGGGCCAAGTGCATTAAAAATGATCTCGACCGCAGCACGGTATATACGATCCCAGAATCAAATGGCAATCATAATCACACAAGACAACAAATATCCGAAAACACCACAGGAAACCATAATGCCAAAACACAATCCAGCATTGACGAAGGGAGTAATCCTAGAAAGGGAAAGTCAACAGTGCTAATACTGATTAAAAATATTCCGTATGTTCTGTTTGCGATAAACTGTCTCTTATGGAATGTAGGTTCAGGTGTACACGTCCTTCTTGGTCCAGATTATTACACCAAAGTGGGACGTAGTGTGTCTGAAGCAGCCATTATCTTATCCGTATCACAAGGTACAGCATGCTTAGGAAGTGTCTTAGGTGGAATTCTTGGTAATTACCGCCACATCAACAGGTGTGTGCTATTCTTGTCCACAAATTTAATATCAGGTCTGTGTTTGCTTGCCCATCCATTACCAGTTTTGCACACGATGGCGGGTTTGACTGTTGTCAACTTTCTGTATGGATTAAGTTTCGGAGTAACACTCGGATTGTTGGTCATTCTTGTGTCGGATTTCGTTGGAAGTCAATTGATAGCCGACGGAATGGGTTATTTGATGTTACTCTCTGGAGTGGGAGTTTTTCTCGGCCCACCCTTTGGAGGTATGTTCTATTTAACGATTAGATTCATATAGTCTTTCAAACCAAGAACAATACATTAAATGCTATTTCTACCAAAAACTGAAGACAAAGCGGCACGGAAGTTTATGCCAAAAAGGGCGGTTAACATTCATAATCGTTTATATCTAGAATGACCTATCTTTTGACGTTTGGAATAGCACTATATAGAACGTAGATGCTAATGGCAAACTAGGAACTCAGTTTTACGACAAACGGGGTGACTTCACTTGCTTCAATTTGAACTTCTCATATCTACAGAGCAATACTCCATTATAATTCCAATGTCCTTTATTACGATGGTTTTGATTGGATAAAATTAATCGAAACGAGAATTTACACATCAATAAATCCGAAAACGTGACGTCACAATACGCGCATGAAAACAAACAACGTTACGCACGGAACTATTCAAATTTTTAAAACTGTTCATACAGTGAACAAATTGGAATTATAAGATAAACATTCTTTTTGAAGAATTTATCGATGTGTAAACTCTGGACACTTTTAACTCACAAACTTAACATAAAAGTGTTTCGTTTAATCCTATAATAACTTGCATATAGAATTTATGTCTCTTAACCAAACGGTGTTCGTGAGCTTGTCCTTCGCATGATCAATTCTTTAATTAAGGGAGACCAATGACAAATATGTTTAAGTGGTTTCAACAGTCTCGTTTAAAGAAAGCATTTCGCAAATTTTATGGTTGTTATAATGATTTAATTTGCAAAATACAAAATGTCATGAGGTGGAATAATGTCCGTGTTATTTAATAAAAAGGTGAAGACAACGAACAATGATCAATCTCATAAACCCAAAAATGGAATACCAATTAAGAGTTAGGCAAATACAGAACCCTGGATATATCAGAGATGGGGTCAGGTGCTTCGTAGTAGTGAGTGAGCAATCTCCGCCAAGCATATGCCTAAACTTTGCAGGCTTTACAGGTAATGGAGTCGTCTCGATATAGTAAAAAAAAACATTTTCAACCAGGACGTTAAACTATATACAATCAAGTAATAGAAAATACGCGAAAAGTTCCAGAAAAAAACATTCAGTAATGGTACAATATAGAAACACAAAATCGATACTAAAGGCCGAAACGAAGTAACATCAGTTAAACGTTGAAGCACTGTTTTAGAAGTTAAGAGTGCAACAATCTGGAACAACATAATAACGGTACAATTTGAAAATATCCTAGATTTAAATTAAGGCGATCCAACCAAAAATTATGTACGAAACAACAAAGATGCAGACTCAAAAACTTTGGGAGGGGGTGAGAAGGCATGAATACAAAAAGGCGAAGTTAACATTGTGTCAAACGTAAACTGGAAAATAGGTATACAGGCGGATCAAGTTAATGCAGTGGATAAATAATAATACAAAACAGTACTAAAATCTAACAACACCCGATTTCTATAAGTGTCGATCTACATATAGATACAAGGTCAAATATGGCCAACGACACGAACAATAAAATAAATCCTAACGACGGCCCGTCCCTTCTTCAGTACAATAGGAAAATGGTTTACCAGTTAAGATAAAGGGGCGGGCTATATCACTTGCAAGGCCTTTGTTCACCGACTTTTTTGTTTTTTACAATTAATTACTTCGTTTAATATAAGATCAAATAGAGAACTTACGACAGGTGTGATCGATCAACAACGGGTGCTTACTCCTCCTAGGCTCTTGATCCCACATCTGATATTTTCAGTGATCTGTGTCTGCCCTGTTCATGACTTTGTATTTTATTGGGTTTTTGATATCAAATAATGTTGATTATCTTTGCCTTTTTCATATCATTGAATAATGACTCGCGTGGCCTCTGAAATAGCATGCATGACTGATAATATTCCGTCTTTATCGTTTTCATTATTGTTGCCAGTAATTCTATCAATTGTGGTTGAAGGTGTAAATGTATGAAGCTTGTAGCAAAGATTTTTAGATTGAAGAGCAAAACCGGAAAAAGAAATGGATCAACATATTGTGTGAAGAAAAAATGAAGAAATGCAAAAATAAATAAATAAATAGAACAGGTCTTGAATACTTTTATGATAAGCTAGAAGGAATTAATAAAATTAATACACATTTTGTTACAATGATTTAAAATCAAAATTTATATCAATTACAACTACGAGATCTCCGGTTCGATACCCGGTGATCGTGTCAAAACTAAGCCCTCGCCAATCCTGAATATAGAAGTATATGTTGTTAGTCTTTCAGATAAAGCTGACAAACGAGATCCAGTATCTTGGTACACTTGATTGATTATTTATTTTTACATCCCGTCAATCCAATGTCAAGGTGAGCATTGGCATCATAAAGAACGATCTCGAGTACCACACCTTACATCGAAATTTGTGATACCCAAGCTACAGCTGGGGATGTCTCGATATTTCACATGTCTCGAAAATTATCAGATGGGGTATAAAACTACAAACAATGACGCAAATGCATGTCACATTTCAATTAACAAAGAGTTTTTGGTTCCTTCGAAGTTTCCCCCACTCAAATATAGACTTATTGTTGGAGTTCAGGGCCGTTGCAGTGAAAATTCGTGACTCTTCGAAATACCGAGTGCTTGGCGAAAGAGCAATTCCTAACTCTGTTTAGGTTGGCCATAGGACGAGCGGATTCGAATTCAAGACCTGAAAATTTTAACCTCTGAACTACCAAAACAGATTTATAAAAGTTGTTGTGTAATTCCAAAATATAATTTTGAAGAATAGATTGGGCTTCTCAATGCTACTATCAAATCATTTTCCTCTTACCTACTTTTTCGTTTACATAGGCTATCTGGTACAACTGACGGGATCGGATGACATGGTTTTCTACTTCGCTGGATCTGTGTTTCTGTTGGGTGCTGTGGTGTTGATGGTCGTTCCAATTATTGACTGTCTCAAGCGATCCAAGAAATATGCCGTATCAATGTCTGTAACCTAATAAAGAAAATAAAGCTTTGTCAAATAGGATATATATCTTTCCCTTATATCAGTCTTTATTTTGCATAATAGAATTTTATATTTGGGGAAAAATCTCCGCAGAGACTTTGTGAATAAAGAGCCAAAAACTGCCAAACTTAGGTACACCTATTCAAATGTTCATTACACAGCCCCTATGACAGTGCTACAGGAGGACAGGACCCCTCCTTGTAGTGGAGGCTTCTTTAAGCGTATACATGTATAAGATATTTATTAAAATATTTTCAAAAAATAATATGGAGGTATATATGCAAATGATAACAATATTTTCAAAAATTATATGATATATGTGGTTTGTTTTGTTTGGATATCTTTTTTTTTTAGTTTTTGGTTGTGTTTTTCTTTCTCCATGGCACCTGATCCTGCCTTCGCTTTTGTCAGAGGTCCGTGTTGCCCTACACTCGAATTTGTATATAAGTTTTTTTGGACTATGATTTAACATATTGTTTACTTCGCCAATTTATATGGAAGTAGGGACGAAGATCAGTAAGGCATAATGCATGTTTGCTAATCATAATCATATTGGTCCCATTCTAAGACCTGAACTGCTGACCAAAAATAATGAATTGCACATCTTTTTGACTACGGATTACTCCATTTACCTGATCAAGACAATGGGCTCACAGAGGGCGTGACCGGTCAACATGGGATTCCTGCTCCTCCTAAACACTTGATCCCACCTCTGGTGTAACCAGGAGTGTTTGCCAAACTCTTGTTTTCTATCCTATTTGGGACTGTTCGTTATCATCGCCTTTTCACATCTTATGTAGAGAACTTAATGGATATCACAATCGTGCATTCGGTTTTTCTCAAATATATATTTGAGTAAAGAATATTTTGTAAGATTTCATAAATTCACACTGTATGGCAATATTGGACCCACCCTGGGGCCTAACCCCACACCCAGAGGTAATGAATTTTACAAATTTGATAGAAGGCTTCATGAACATCATTAGTTTTTAGCTCACCTGAACGAGCTTCAAGTGAGCTATACTGATCGCCTTTTTGTCCGTCGTCTGTCCGTCCGTCGTCGTCTGTCCGTCTGTCCGTTAACTTTTCACATTTTCGACTTCTTCTCAAGAACCGCTAGGCCAAATTCAACCAAACCTGGTACACATCATCCTTGGGAAAGGGGCTTCAAGTTTGTTCAAGAAGGACCAGAACCCCCTTCAAAGGGAGATAATCACGAAAATGCAAAAAATAGGGTGGTGTCATTAAAAATCTTTCTCCAAGAACCACTGGGCCAGGAAAGCTGAAATAATGAAGGCTCCTGATATAGAAGAGATACAAGTTTGTTCAAATCATGACCCCCGAGGAACGATGGGGCCACAATAGGGGATCAAAGTTTTACATATGATTATATAGAAAATCTTTAAAAATCTTCTTCTCAAGAACCACTGGGCAGGAAAGCTGAGATTTATATGGAATCTTCCTGATATAGAGGAGATTCAACTTTATTCAAATCATGACCCCGGGGGTACGATTGGGCCACAATAGAGGATCAAAGTTTTACATATGATTATATAGGGAAAATCTTTTAAAATCTTCTTCTCACGAACCACTGGGCCAGGGAAGCTGAAATTTATATAGAAGCTTCCTGATATAAGGAATTCAAGTTTGTTCAAATCATGACTCCCTGGGGTACGATGGGGCCACAATAGGGGGTCAAAGTTTTACATATGATATATATAGGAAAAAGTCTTTAAAATCTTCTTCTCAAGAACCACTGGCCAGGAAAGCTGAAATTATATGGAAGCTTTCTGATATAGTGGAGATTCAAGTTTTGTCAAATCATGACCCCCGGGTACATGGGGCCACAATAGGGATAAAAATTTTACATATGATATATAGCGGAAATCTTAAAAATCTTCTCAAGAAACCACTGGGCCATAAAAGCTGAAATTCATATGCAAACTTCCTGATATAGAGGAATTCAAGTTTGTTCAAATCATGACCCCCAGAGGTACGATGGGGCCCCAATAGGGATCAAATTTTACATTTGAATATATATTAAAATCTTCTCAAGACCAAAAGACAACATTTACCTTATTAAGCTTCCTGATATAGAGTGGAGGGCCAAGGTCACTCAGGTGAGCGATGTGGCCCATGGGCCTCTTGTTCTAAATATATATGGAAGGAAAGATGATTTTCAATATGCAATGCATGTTTATCATATGGTCATATTTGACGCCGCCTTAGTGCCTGAACCTCTGACTCAGGGGCCATAAATGTACAAGTTCGAGTTAGATCTCTTCATGTGCGGTGTAATTCATAATCAGCATTGGGGGGGGGGGGGCGATGAATATGTGAGCAAAGAAGATTTCTCATATGCAGATTCTGAAACATTATAAAGAACTTCTAGTAAATTTGAAATCCCAAGAACGTTTCTCAATCAACAACATTTAAAACATATGACTTTTCAACACTTACACGACCATTCCGCACGATAAATTAAAGACAGACTTTTTAACATATAGACAGTTGTCCTTCATCAAAATGGAAAAAGGAAATATTCATAGTGTCCCTCGGATTATCCTTCGAGATATAAAGAATTTGTCGTATGTTCAGTTGTCGGAATAGTGAACTTTGGTACAGAAATTTATAATTCATTTACCAAAATTACAAATTGCCACGTGCCGTTAAAAACATTTTTGATAATTCCTCTACGGATCTCATGTGTCCCATTTCGAAATGTTCAATTAAAAATGTAAAACATGTGAATAAATCACTAGAAATTCCTTTACTAGTAATCTCACGGACGTAATTTCCGTACCAAAAACCTTCGAAGATTTGACCTGTAATCTGTCTAACGTTGTCTACGCAATTCTGTGGTTTGATTTATGTTGTGGAAACGAAAGGGTCGCTCAACAAAAGAATATCGGGGCATAGATTTCAAATCAATAATGGTGGATAAACCAACTTTTGTACAAACATTTAATCCCCTGACCATTCGCCATCCTGTCAATGAACGGTTTGAATTTTAGAAAAAATTACCATCATACAAACAATCCCACTTTAAGTACCCCTTTTCGTCGACAACGAAGAAGATTACTGAATCAAGACGATGAGCACTGCATTTCCATATGGATGCAATGATAATGTACAAAAGTAGGAAATTTGACTAGTCCATTAGGAATAATGTGAATGTGATGAGACTTTTTCCAAATGCACAAGAGTAAACGAAGTCATGGACATCGTTCATATTAAAGACCACACATAAAGATGTCACTCTTCACTCACTTTTGCCTAACGTCAGCCAACAATTAGGTCCACATCACATCCGCACAAAACTTTACTCTGTTCCAATGAGAAAAATTTCGGGGGTGGGTGGGTGGGTTCGAGGATGCTTGCAAAAGAACAGGGGTTTAGACTGTATACAACAGGGAACACTGTATAGGACAATCCGTATCCCCCACTTTATCGCGCAACAATTTTGACGCCCAGAAATGAAAAAGGCTTGTTTCGGTTTTTCAACCTATGTTGTCATGTAACCCGGAAACCGGGCTGTTGAGTTTCATACGTTTTGTCAAATCTTCAGATGTAATGCCTTTTCTACATATATTACTCCTACAAGTAAGGGCCCTACGCTCCTTGTGCGATGTAAGGCTTCCCCTCCTTTGTTTTGCGAAAGTTATATAAACGCAGAGTTAGCAACATACATGTATATTTGGAGCCCCCTCCCCCTGCTTGCTTTACCTTCGGAATTACAAGTTTGGATAAAACAGCACATTTGTTAGAGTTTGTATTTAAATGATAATGAAATTTATGTATCACCTTATATAAAACAAATTACTCCAAGGCACTTTACATGGGCAAGAGGAGAAATGCAACAATAAAACAAAATTTAAATGAAAGTACATGTAAATGACACTATATGGTATAAGGTTTTCTATCTTAAAATTAACAAAATGGAACACCATATAATCATGATCGATAGGTAAGTTGTTTTGGCTTTTTTTTTTTACTTTTATTTATTTTGTATGTGTGCGTGTGTTTTGTTTGTTTGGTTTTGTTCTTTGTTTTACTTGTCAAGAATATTAGATTTGTATGAAGTCATCTTCTCCCCTTCCTTGTTTTGGTAAAACAATGCCATTTGCCTTTACGGTAAGTTGTCTGCATTCTTAAAATGAGTTTGTAAATTTTTCCTCACTCTAAACTGAAACCAAATAATTTGATATTCTTGGTTGCATGTAATATCATTTTTTTTAATGATGGCGAGATTAATAAGTCTTCAAAACACATGATTGACTGCATCAAAACGTATGATTTCTC
>CAJDSM010068035.1:0-15721 GCA_903981925.1 Ostrea lurida | reverse complement strand
ATGTAGAGAACGCTGCAAGGGCATGCTTTAATGAAGATGTCTTAGAGATTAAGATTGATATCTTAGAAGCAGTTATCTTACGACATATCGTAAACTTAATCAGTCTTCGAAGCTGTCCTATCTTAAGATATTTTCTTAGGATATATCTTAACTTTAAGACCCCAACGGACTTGTCTTAAGACGCGTCTTGGTTTGTTTGTTTGGAGATATCAGCCTGTTTCACTTCAAATCGTTGTCGGTAGCATCACGATTTTTCGCACTGGAAGTTTTCGGCTGTTTTTGGCGATGTTCATTACATTTCTAGACACCCATCAATACTAGTATGGACATTTTTTTGCCAACTCCTGAATGTGGTTTATGTCAAAATGTAAATTTGACAAGGAATCACTAAATGCGGTTAATCAACAATCTGTATTGATAAGGAAACTCACGTACATGTGTGTAATCAAATCAGTGTGATAAGGAAATTCCATACATGGTTGTGTAATCAAAGTCTTTTGATAAGGAACTTCCTCTTATGTAAGATTGACTCAAGCGACTAAGTAATAGGAAATACACTCGATGTAACAAATTCACATTCAAAATAGGAGTGTCATTCATAAAGATTAATTAGAATAACTCTCGGAAATTTAATAGCTCATAGGATGGATTAGAGCGGTGTCAGGACAATGGTCTTACATTAGTGTAGCCCCAAGAGATTGGACTTGCTCGTAAAGTGAAAGGGCGCTGCGCTAAACTGAAGCTCTGATAATCTGCTGATCTAGTACTGAAAACTATTGACGAGGAAGGCAGAAAACAGAGTTTATTTGATATGTGCATGGAGAGCTTGCGTCATAGCGGTAATTGGATATCAATTGCGTCGAGATGTAATCAAGTACCCGGATACGATTCTGTTTCCAGAATTGATAAAGCGGAATAATGGCGTCTCATTCGTGTTACACTGAATGTTTGGGACTTTGATGCTCACTTTTTAAGTTATTAGGAGTCAAAATAAGGTACCCATTAGGTGACTTTGTCGTCTCCTTCGACCAATTACATTATAAGTATGTAAAATTTGGACGTATACGATATCACTATAATATTGTATGTCAAACAGTCTGAAAGAGTGCCTTGAGGTCATGAAAATATGACCCTACTGGAATCCTATACATATAAAATGTAACTGGACATCAACTTGTAACCTGATTGTCAATATCTTAGAAACAGCATTTTGTAAGAACATGTTCTTTTTGAATAGAAAAAGATTTATACATGCTGTGGTGGGAAACAATGCAGAGTTTTTTAACTTGCTCCAACAAAATCCCTAAGTACCCCTGCATGAGGTATACCGGCATCACATAAGATAAATTAATAACGCTAGTTATATTCAGACTGTTGTTCCCGACTAAAAATAGTACTAACATCATCGCTCTCACGTTCACTAATTGTCAATTGGTAGTTGACTTCGAAAATTCTAGAGGTATTGTAACATATGATCGTGGTAGCTCATGTCTTTTGTTAAATCCATAGAAAAACAACCCATTTCCAATCAATTATTCGAGATATGATAAAGTGAAATGTAACTTCAACCGAGGATAATAATATCAGAGTAGTTAGTGGGTGACTCTAAACTTGGGTAATCAGCGCACATGCATAAAAGTCTAATGTAACACTCTAAACCTATGTATTTTATTGAAAGAAAAGACATGCGGAAATAAGAACTCAATTACTATAGCAATTTGTTTCATATATGCTGTAGTAATCAAAGCTCCCCCTTTTTGTAACTATTAATACTTAATAGGGGGAAAACTCACTAAGCATTTCGCTCTAATGTCTGAGTAAACTTCTCTAAGAAAAATCCAATATGTGAATTCCACGGATCCAATAATTTTGAAATATGTTACCTCGAGAATTAGAGGCACTATTCAAATGTGCTGAAAACAGAATCACTTGGAGTGGATTAGCAAATTCATAACCATTAAATAGTTTATGCGGGCGAAATATTTTGGTTGTTCACACTTTTTTCCCCTGTTTATGAAAATTCAGCTGTGTATCTAGCCGCTGATCAAGACAAACACTCAACTCTCTTGTGTCGCTACGGACTTCTCACCTAAAAAAGCATCTTTTCTTCAACTGTTAAGATCCTTGCGGACTCGATACATGAGCATTTTTTATTGTGTTCTACTATAAAAGAAAAACACGTTTGAACCACTTTTTTAAAGACAATATCCGAATAGTCACCAAACTAAATTTAATTCTTAAAAACATTGAAATCCCATTCAAAAGTATCAACGATTCATAGAACCGGAATTAGTCAAGAGCAAGTGGTAATACAGACCAAACTCCTTGCATACATGTATTCATATCTCTACTATCTTAATGTAGAATTTAAAAAAATAAATTTTTGTTCGACTGGAGATTAGCTAGACATTTTTGAAAAGCTTCCCCCTTTCTTCGGAAAGTTTGGAAAGCTTTTAATAGCTACTTGAGAAATCGGCTCATGAGCTTGGAAACAAGTATACCGTTTGAATTACCATTGTAATGAATCAATGTAGATGAACATCTCGGGTGGATATTTAAACTCCTAGGCGTAATCCTCCAAACAAAGTTTCATTGACATTCTTTCTCGTGATTCTTTACACGTAAAAAATATCTTGGTTGTGTTTTATGTAAATAAGCAATATAAATGTGTCTTCCTTAAAACCAGGAAATTACAAGAAACCGCAGAATGATTCACAATCAGAGGGATGATAGTAGATCATCACTGCACTATCGTCACAGTCAGTAAGATTCTTCTGGTTAATAATTAGAAACATTTTAAGATTGGTTGTGTTCCCTATCTGATTCCCGTGATTTTGATTCTTTTGTCTTAAATATTCCGAACCTGATTATTTTACTGTCCATGAAAAGCGCATTAATAATATAATTAATCGATATAATAAAAAAAGAACCACAATAGTCACTAGGGCGTCAATTTGTCCTGACGGTAATGTTCTCGGAAAGTCACCATCAGAACAAATAATAAATACAGTCCCAATATGCAATTAGTTCTTTTCCGACGGGTAGTCTGAAAAGTTCTATATTGAATCGCGGACATCTCTATGTCTCTAAACTAATTAGCACGTTCGCTTTTCCCCCTCCATATTGGGACAAGACGCACGAGCGGGGGGGTCTTTAGTAAGATTCATTTATTTCGTCTATTGTTTTTTTTCGATGTCTGACATAACTTCCCCTTTGACCTCCGAAGAGTGAGCCTATACATATTCGAAAGAATACAAAAATTCATCAACATGAATTCAAATCAAAATGATAACTAGAAATACTCGGACAATAGTTGCTCAGATTTGGCAGTGCAGTATCAAATGGTACATAATCAGTTGACGAGGGTGTAATCCGTTGCGTATATGGCCATACGTTTGACTCTTACGTATGGAAAGTAGTACATTGCCGAGACGGAACGTTGCCAATGACTAAGTTTGCTGAAACTTTATTCACAGAAAGACCAGAGGAGAAACACGTGTTTCTGGGCAAGTGTCTTGTGATGTAAGCGCAGATCTCAGACAACCCGACTCGGGAAATATTGGCGAACTAGTACTCTCGCTGTCGATTTTTTTCTGAAATAATATGGATCTGTGACCTAGGATAAAACCTTGACTTTTGAATGCTTCCTTATAAGTTCAGAGGCTCAAATTGGACACACATGCGCATTTGGATGTACTGCTCCTCGATTTGATTGTTCATTCCGTATAGAATTTGTAAAATTATTTAATGCCGCGCGGACGTAGAGAGTTCGGTCAACTGAAAGTGCCTTAGGCCATTGGAAAAAAAATGTGACCCCGGACCATACTTTAAAAAGTGTTCATGGAATTGACTGATTCGAAATCTGAAAACAGATATTGAAGATTGTTATTGATAAATTGCGGATGAAAAGTTTATGTGTGGGGATACAAACTTATTGAGGTTTTTTTAAAACTTAGTTGTCGACACGAAAATATTCCCTAATCCGTCATGGTGATTACCGCGCTACAAAAACATAAAATCCATTTCAGTCTTTTGTCATTGATACTAAAAACATACGCAGTTGTGATCTGCCTGTCAATGGAGATATTTTAGGAGTGAGACCAATGCTTTTGAGATACCGTTTAATAGTGTTTTTATATAAACATCGAGGAAACCCCCATCAAGAGACTAAATTCACTAACATAAATGTATATAAAACCGGAAGTATTATACTAAAGTACATACTGGATGGTCAACTTTTGATGGCACATGCATTAAAGTGGACACTGCTAAACCCTGATGGTATTTGTTTTGAAAGATGAACAAGTGAAATTGCTTCAATAGAAAAATTTCAGAAATTAATTATATTCTTATTGTCAAAGACCCGCCTTTTTTGATAACCTTCAGGGGAACGCCTTGGGTGTCCTAGAATAAGTACTCTATAAGAAATTTCCAAAGATAGTCGAGCATCTCAGGCAACGGGAACGCATAATTTTTAAATGTACTGGTTATAGGACTAATTCAAATCTGAAAACAGATCGGGGATACAGGATGACAAATGAAGAAACAAGTAACTCGGGGAAAATTTGGTTTTCACATTTTTCACAAGCCAAAAACCCCACGATCTCCCTTCAGTTAATCAGCACTCCTACAAAAACCTTTTCAATTTGATCAAGCAATGACATGTACATGGGGTATGTGTGAAAATCATTTAAAGCTACATAAACGTGAAAATCTATTTTAAGAAACCGAAGCCACAAAAAATGGTATTAAATTGTAACAATTGATAATCCCTCAATTCAAAGATTCAATCGATTCATAAACCGGAAGTGAGAGCCTATGCGCCTCATCCCTGAGACCAAACCTGAGCAAGACTAATGTATTAATACTACGCTATCGTTGCAAGTGGATTTAAAAAAAATAGATTAATTTTTTCGCTGTTTGAATTTGTTGAGACTATTTTAAATGTCTTCTCCCACTGTTTTTCTAAATTTTGAAGAGCATTACCTCAGCTAGAAAACGGTAGGAAGCTTGGAAAAGTTACGGTTTGTAAATGTATCATGTTAATTTTACTCTTAAAAGGAGCGGTGTTTAACTTATGTAGAGAACCTGATATCCATAAAGTCTATTAGATAGTAGTTTTTGATGCTAAAACTAAAAAGGGTCTTGGTGTTTTGATGGTTAACATAGCCAAGTGTCTTCTTAAATAGATTCCCAGTGAGTACTAAGGACCGGGTATAGAGTTTCAACACAAAATTAGGGAAATTGTTTCTCCGTTATTACCCGGGGGACAAATTTCGTGGAGTTAAGGTTGCTATCTTGAACACAGTTATAAATTTTTGTTTCTTTTGCCTATGTTTTCTTAAATTCGACTGAGATATGTCCAGAGATAAATTAAGGAATATAAATAATAATAATTAGATATAGAAAAAAACACCTGCAATAACTAATAGAGTTCTTTCCGTACGGAGTTCGATTAATAAACATTAATATGAAATAAACAGTAAAATGAACAATAGGTCTTTCCGCTGGGAGTCAGAAAAAGCCCTAATAAAAAGAGTGGGTAACCATTTCTTAGGACAGATATCGGCGCCCGTCTCCCCCATTACCATTTGTGTGTGAAGGGGGGGGGGTCTTTAGGATTATCATATTGTTAGTTTGGTTTTTTTGTTACTTTGGCCTGAATTACTTCCCATTGTATCGAAAGAAATGGAAGAAAAAAACATAATGCATCAAATGATTCAATAAAGATAATAGAAATATCGGAAAATGCTCAGAATTTGAGTGCAGTAAAATGGTCATGTGGCCAAGTTTGGAACTCCAGTGGAAGCCGACTGAATATTTAGACTTGTCCCCACTGATCTCGGTCTGAACTTGAACAGGAAATAGAGCTGAGAATCACTGTTCTCACATTTTTGTAAAGTGCTATTGTGTGAGTCGCTATTGGGATTAGATATTTTAGGCCGATTAATTGACAAGTACCGGTCGATTTTCGAATGAAATAATAGATAGATTTCTGTCAGACCCTTGAAACTTAGGTACTCATAATTACCTACTTTTTAAGTTCTAGTAGGTTTCAATGAAATAGGGTGACCAATTTGTGTAAAGGTGATAGATCGTCTCGTACTCGATTAACTACCAGTGAATGCTTAGTAAGTGTGTTTATTATTCAGAGAATTTTGGACGTTGAGAGATCGAGTCAAACTGAAAGTGGCTGTAGGGCATGAACAAATGGTGACCACGGACGCATACGTGTTAAAAATGTTACTGGACTCTGAACTGGACTCATAAGTAGAATAAAACAGGATGTGAATTGCTCTTTTGATAAATAGACATAGCTATAAAGTTTCATTGGAAAACTTGGGTTTTTTAATATCTTCCACAAAAATCCCTTGAATCCTCTTCATAGTGTGGGTCCCAATGAGAAATATAATCGAATGATAGCTTTTGTAATATACTTTAACTGATTTGGAACATAAATTTACGCAGTGAAAAATTTTTCATTAGGCTGTTACTTTTTGGAAAATATGTGTTGAGATAATCGTATGTTACATTGTTCGTTATTTTAACCCCTAAGTGAGAAGATAACTCCCCGCCATTCAAAGAATTCTAATATTATATGGTGGTGTAATAAAACCCCGATCCATTGAATAATATTAAGATATTGGACTTGGAAACTAGGGGCCATGCCATAAAGTGGACACTTCTAATACCCTAGTGATTTTACAAGGAAAAACAATGTGCTGAAGAATTGAGGTTTATTCTTTTAATAACACCCCCCTTACTTACGTTAGAATACTTTCGGTTGCGGATCCTAATAGTTACTCCATTTATCAGGAGAGCATCTAATGATACAAATGTGAAGTGATTATGGCCAGCAGACACGTCACTCAAATTTTTGTAAGAATGTATACCTATTTTTGGAATCATAATAGAGCTATATCGATAATTTTTTTACCCATCAGAACCTAATTCATCGTTCTAGGATAGCTAAATTAAACTGAAAAGAAAGTACTCATGTGGCTATATAGGATTTATAACAAGTATTTTTTTTCCCCTTCCTCAAAACCCACAATCCCTGTTCGGGTTTCCCAATCTATCAGGCTACAACCCGCAATAAATAACTGTATTCGGATCTTTAGAATCATGTACATAGCTTCGTCGATATTAGTTGTAGTTTGATGTCTCAGAAAGAAAAACAGTCTGTTGAAAAAATCTTGTTTAAAATAAATTTCAATCCGCAGAGGCTCTATCACCATTTAACTGATAAATTTTTTTAACATTTGTAGAAATCCCATTTCAGGCACACAAGCTTCCATTACGATTCAAGGTTTTAGACTCCGGAATGTATGTTCTCTCCCGATGGTAATATTCTCGATGCACTACAAAACTTCATCTCGCATACATGTATTAATATCTATTTATTTTAAATGGCACGATATTAATGATAAAAGAGTGAAATAGCTTTTGTCGGATGCATCTCTTTTGCTAACGTTTTAGAATCGTTGTTGATATGGAATATTTTACAAGCTACCCCTTTTTATCCTAAAGCTCTGAAGCTTGAACATTTTGAGAATAGCATATTGAAATACACGGTAGGAGCTGGAACAAGGTTACGTTATCGCTGAACTATAATGCAAACCAATGAGTAAAACTCTCTGGTATTGAATTAACCGATGTATTTCAAAGGTTAGTCATGACGTTTTGTGCATCAAAACTCTAAAATAAAGTAGTACGTGCAGGTGAGTTTTTTTTTATGTTTGAGAACAACTGAAAGTGGTTCTCTAAAACCTGTGGAAATGTACTAAGTATACATTCCGTGAAGTTCACTAGTTTAAGGCGACGAGTTCCATGCTTGTAAATATTTACTAAACGTTAATGGTGTTTTGTCTTACTGTGAGATATTATAACGTTTAACGTAATTGAGATTATATAGTGTGTGCTATTTTTCTTTAGGTTAATTTTCTTTATCAATCCGCACCTGATAGATTTATAGTTCCTCTAGTAGAAATCACCATGACTATTATGGCCATAACAAATAAATAAAACACAATAAACAATAGTCTTTCGACGGAGTACGAAGAATAACGCTGCCCAGTCCTAATTAGAAAATACAACCGATGAATTGTCATAATGGTACACTTATAACCCGACACGGTTGTTTGCCGGATACATACAGCACCTAATAACGGGAACATATTTCTCTATAACGATTCAAGCGCCGCTCACGCCCGTCCAATTATGGGACAGTTATGTGCAGAGAAAGTCTATAGTAATTACATTTATAGTGCATATTTTTTTTTTCCTTTTCTCTCTGCCTGAGATGACTATTTTAGTAGTACCTCTTTGACTCTTAAGAGAGGAAAAAAAATTTAGAAAAAATTCACTAAATTTCATCAAATGATTCATTTAAAAAGATTATTAATTAGCACACATACGTCGGGAATAATGCTCAATTATTTGTAAGATGCAGTAAATGGTGCATGTACCAACTTTGGGACTCCTATTGTGTGACAGGGCCTGCCCAGATCGTCACCGTTAACTTGGCCCGAGTGTCTCATTAGTGCTGAAACTGCTGACCGAAGGAAGCTAAACACGTTTTCATGAAGTAGCTCTTGTGAAGTAGCGTCCTGCATGAGGAACATGATATGACGCCAAGAGTAGACCGCGGTGGTCGAGTTTTTCAGATATATAATGGTAGACTGTGTTCCTACAAGACCTTTTGTTGCACTCTCTGAGCGCTCCTCCTTAAGATGAGTTCAGTAGGTTCATCTGGCACCTTAAGTTAGGGTGTCTCTTTCCTCGACCGATGCTTTAAGTACGTAACCAACATTTGGACGTTAGGCCTAATTTTTGCATAGCTGATAAGGTCTCTTGTTAGGGGCATGAAAAAATGTGAACCTCACGACCTTCCCCATTTAGACTATATGGTAGGACCAACCTCGTAGCTTCCGTATCTTCTACTGATATTATAAAATACCAACGACTGGATCCTTTTAATTCAAAAGAGCAATAATTGATAAGTATTTTGCTTTTTTAGAAATTGCAAAGTTAATGATGTATGTGGGTAGAAAATTGGGTATTTTGTGAACCCTCTCCCACAAAATCGTCCTACATCCCAAATTCGATTGGTCATCTCAGGAAATCTCCTCAAAAAAATTAATCATGAATGAATCAGTGTCTTTTGTAGATATTTGAGAACAAAGTACGTCTACGGTGAAATTTTCAGTGCGAGTCCGACAACGATATTTTTGACAAAGAGGTATTGCGAAGAAATATTTTTTTAATGATCTTCATTAACAGATAGAGAAAACGCTCCCATATCAAAATTTGCATTGAATTGATGCCATATAAATTCGGCATCAGATGGATAGTGAGATAGACTGCTTGAAACTTTGAAAGAGCAACTTTGAGCATATACGTGAACCAGCCGTAACAAATTCTATGAATTATATGTAAAAAAGAAATAATGCCAATGAAATTTAGAATTTTTTTGTATACTCGACCCCACCTCTTTTGTAATCTATTCGTAGGGTTCACATTAGAACACGTTACACTTAAAGAAAAATCTAAAGAACATGTGATCCCAAGCCGAGACACAATAATCTTTTTAAAATTTTCTTACGTGGAATAGAACATTAATCTCTCCAATTATATCTCTTCGAAACAATACGATATGATTAGTCATTTTCAATTGATTGGTAAAGTTATGGGGAAAATCTTTGCGAGAGAGGTTTCACAATTAATTTTCCTCACAGAAGCTCAATCTCCTTCAGGGTCATCAGCTCACTCAAAATCGATTTTCAACTTGAAAAGACATTCGGACATAGTAATTCTTAATGTAGACTGTTATGTAGTGTAAATTTACTTAAAGAGGAAAATTACATACGTTTTCGAACACATATTTTATTAATGAATTGAATCCTAATTGACCAACTAGATAAAAATTGTAAAATTTTTATAGATTCAATTGAAAATCTCCATATCAACACAAACGCATTATCCACGATTCATGCACGGAAGTAGTCCGGGACTTACAGCTGACAAAATCTCGAGAAGCGCCCCAACCTGCCGAGTACATGTTATTTAAGGTTACACTACTAATCTCATTATATATAATAGATGAATATTAGAAATTATTATTATGGTTTTACTCTTGTTGCATTATATGTGGATTCATTTAATGATATCGCTATCTCTCCGCTCTTTCTAAAGTTTGAGTCTTAATAGGCTGAGAAAAACGAGTAGCGAGCAATAGGTTAGAGAGTTACGGTCATTAGACGTTCAAATGTATTCATAGCTATATTTGTGTAATCGTATTAACTCAGCGTTGTGCTTGCATTATTATAACCTAGTGATCATCCCCAAAAGGTGCAACGATTTTGAGGTCGCAAAATCACACTTAAAAAAAAGTTCTTGGTGTTTTTCATAGTTCTAAATATTAAGTGTCTTCTGGATAAAGATTAGACGTATTCGAAAGATACAAGAACCCGGGAAGGTTCTACTATAGGACGATTTCCTGATCCGCTCAGTATAGCTTGCTATTTGAAACATAAAATTTTTGTTTTCTTTGCCTTATGGTTTTTTTATAATTCGAACCTGAGATGAGGTCCAGAAAAAAGGATAATAATATAATAATAAAAAAACACAATAACAAAGTCTTTGCCGACTATTTAATAGTCGCCTAAAGCCTGCCTCAAAGACCTGAATAAAAAAAAACAGAATAGCAATAGGTTTTCCGGACGGCGTACTGACATAAGCCCGGATTATTATTAAATTATGCTCGGTTGACTATATAGTTTTTGATTATGTCATGGACGTACGAAATTGAATATGAATTTGGCATCCATATATGCAGGCATAAGTCCATTTATTTACCCAATTCTTGATAAGAGTCTATAATTTCGTTTCCTCCCCGAAATTAAAAAAAAAAAAATAAAATATACTCGGTATAGACTGGAAAGTTAAGCAAATGAGGACAGATTTTTAAGTCTTATTCAATCCTTCCACAAACGCCACACCGCGTCAACGATATTAGGATTTTGAAGATTCTGCAAAATTTCGTACCAAAAATACAATCTGCACCCTCCACCCCCCCCTCCCCATCGCCCGGAACAGTGTAGCTATTAGAATGAAAATAGAGTCTTATACTTTTCGCCGGGCTACAACTTAGAAGAGATTAGTAAATCTTGCCTCTGTAAAAACGGATCAATTGTCATTCAATCTAATTGGTTGTCCGTCGTTTGACATTTGAGGACTTAGCTTAAAGGACTATTTCGTGTATATGAACCTTTAATTGTAAATACGGGACACTTCGCGGGATTATAAACGAACTAAACGGTGCTACGCCATGTGTTTCAGGCAGGTCATTGTCATTGATTTTGTATGGTAACGCTACGAATGAACACTTCACCTCTCGTACTGGAAGCCATATGTGCTACAAGACAATAGGATATCTAATACATTTGCGCTTCATAAGCACATTCACCCACGACAATAAGGTGACGTATCAATAGAGTTGAAATAATGTTCTCGACGGACGAAAACAACATATAATAGACAGTCAATCGCATCAATGCCCTTACCATCTAGCCCAGTCGGCAATATATTTTTGACAGCATTGCATGTTCGGATGAATGATTATTAATTAGTCTGATCAGCGCCTTGACGCATTGCAAACATATGGTAGTCAGTGTATTATTTATGGGTTTCAGCACGTTTTGGATGAATTTTCATAACAATAAAATTCGGGTGGCCCTCATCCATAAAATACTTTCAACTCATAGAATTGCGAGAAAAATCGTCTCATTGAGGCTTGCGGTGATAACATATAAGGTATTATCTCATTGGGACATATTTTCGAGCTAGTATTCCACAGATCGTACAGTTGATCGGGTGCGTCTATGACGCTAACTTTCACGATCTAAAGTTCGGGAAACCTCACATAAGGAATAGATACGTATGTTCGTAAGGCAGATTACTTTCACATTTTTTGTTGAGAGTTACCTCTATGCAACTACTCGATGTCTCTTAGCTAGGTAAATAACGTCTGTCTTAATTTTTTAAAGAATAATTTTCTATGATGGAGTATAGTGAATACCAAAAGTCTTAACTAAGCGGGAGTAGAAAAACAACGGTCTACGTTCTTTTAGACCAATTCGACTCCCAATGAAACCCATTTTCAGAGATGATGGGCACTCTGTAGGGCAAAATTGGAAAGGTATGTCCACACTTGAGGCATTGATGTTTCTCAAAACATGTAGTACGTCCCTCAACACTCGGTACATAGATCAAACGAGTTTAGGTGTGCTTTGCAAATGTTTTCGGTAACACAGCCAAGACAGATTTTGGTTCCCACGTAGGCATAGTGAGGGTTTGATATTGGGTGCTATGTCTCCAAAAAGTGCGACAAGCCTGCAGCGTCACATTTATTCCCGCTTACATCTTACCGAACACTATCAGATACCTGTAACATGATCCTCAGAGCATTCCCATGCACGGTTTGGAATGAACATTATATTATACCGATATCATATATTTCATACGTTGGAGATGACGAGCTGTTTCATAGTGACACGTATGGAGCACTCGATCTGGAGAAAACGTTCGAAATGCACAGTCTCCGAAAAGTGACATAGGCTGTCGCTCAGACTTCACTTACAGATTTCAATTATGAGAGGAACCTGTTAACATAACTATTTTATAAAATAGAACTGGGTGAAGAATGTTTATTGTGGAAATTTGAGAGATCTCGAGACTATTTTGTTAATTATCGTTCAAAATTTAACTAGAGTGGCATTTTTCTTTTACGCTATGTTGTGCTTGCTAGGTATAGCAATGTTAACTAGATACACTATAATGCAAGCTGTAGAGATTCTATCATGTGATGGTGTACTGTTACTGTGCAACAGTGTTCAACTGTTATGTAAATGTATTGGGTCTCTCGACATGTTCACATCTTGTACATGGGCAACATACGGAACACCGTCCGCACATAGGTGTCTGGCATTTAATCGCACTAGAAAGGATGCATGATATCCTATTTTTGGTTTGCAAACATTATGCTTTCATAAAATACCTGGACATCGTTCTTCAAGACGCGGCTTGTGGGCGCCGATTTATTTTTGTTCGTGATAAACAGCCTTGCCAAAGTTGTAGACGGTCATTGATGTATGGCAAACTTACGACCATAATAAATAACAAAAAAAAAAAAAAAAATTAGCCATGCTTTCAAACATCTGCTTTGGTAGCACTTGATATTGTGTTGCTTCTAGCGGTAGCAGTAAGACAACTTGGCCTCAAACTCCGCTTTATATGGGCAACTAGATTCTACTTGAGTAAAGTTTGCTTGAGATCTTAATATTTACATCCTCATAACCACACCACGATTATAATTAAGGATAGCAACAAGTATTACATACTCCGGGAGGCAACTACAGTGATCGCTTGTCATGTATTTAAAAAAAAACAAAAAAAATCTATGGTCCAAACATACGCATATCATACGTAGTGCAGCTTTTATTTGTGTTGAGCTTTTTAGGTTTGGTAGCAATAACTATATATTGCGCAATAATAAATAATTGTATGCTTTCAGACACTTGCATTTTGGTTGACAATTTAGTATATAGTTCACTTTACAAGTAGTAATAAAACCTATTTTATAAAATTTTGACTAAACTTGCTATGCTTTTTTAACAACAACGCTCAAGTCTAGATAGGCATTCAGATAATTGTGTTGCCTTTAATGACATAAATTGGAATTCATATATGTAAATGAAAGTGATAGACTGCAAATTTCGCTTTATAGCCTTTTTTCTCTCGAAATTCATATCTTGGGATTTTGGTCTGGCAATCTCATTAATTTTGTGTTGCATTCTTCTCCCAGGCTGTTTTTGGCGATGTTCATTACATTTCTAGACAGTGGGTAATATACATGTATAAAATTCCCTAACACACTATAGGTGCTATATAGATGGAACACACATTAGAATAAAAAAATCTACAGATGAACATTAGGAAAAATTTTCATGCCATTAATGTGCAAGCTGTTTTTGATTCACAGCTGAGGTTTTTGACAAGGACAGATTAGAGGGGAGGGGGCAAAATGAATAATGGGATAAGAGTCCGAATGAGGTTTATTCTCGCTAGTGGTCGTTGTTTGGATTTTGACAATGAGCAAGGAGTTGGACATTTGTTTCAAATATGTATACATATCGGCATGTATTTTGACATTGTTTTGAAATTTATATAACCCGTTCCCGTTGCCCTTATTTCGTAAGGCCAGTGTATCCGGGTCTGTTACAAGCAAGCTGTATAAAAATAATCTTGTCGTATACAACTTTTGGAAGTATTATCTTACGGTGTTTACATGGGTTTAAAACAGGTTTATCTTATGCCTATCTGATTGTTTACTTCACAGAATTAAGGAGAAACGCCCGTTTCGTAGAAGGTGCCATCGGGGTTTTTTCTTTTTGTATTCTTCCGATATGGAAACAAAGAGGAATGATTTTATCCATCTGGTTCTAATGGTGAGTATTCTTATAATTGCATCGAGCCAAAAGAAACGAGAAAGATCATGGGAAAACGACAACTGGCATTGGATATTTCGGACCTCGAAAATGTCTAAGCAGTTTCTGACGTTGGCCAGCAGAAAAGAGAAGTATCATGTGCGGACTCGCTGTTACAGAACGGTAGAGCACATTTGTTGCTAGATCGGAACGCGTGGATGGTTTGAAATCATATGGACTTGCCTGGTGAGGTTAATTCCGATGAAAACTTAGCGCTGGTACACACGCGCAACTATCTATTGCTGGTACTACGACGAAGGGTTCTATCTACAGCTTGCTCCGTGGTATTAAACTGCCTTATAGAAGAGATTAAAAAGATCTGGTGGTTGTCAAGCAAGCTCGAGTAGACTAGACCAAGTCGGCCAGGCAGTGTCCGGGGGGCCGACGGGTACGTGTTTGTCGTGAAAGACTCGCTCACTATAGACCCATAGGAGAGGGTTGGTCCCAAAATGAATTACAAAGATGAGAGAGAAAAAATATTTCAATTATTCTAGTTATTGGCTACCAAAGGACTAGTTGAACATGATTTTAAAAGACTGAGAGAGAGAGAGAGGACAGAGAGACGGAGAGAGAGAGAGGCGAGAGAGGGCTGCAAGGCAGACAGAAGGATGAGACGATGAGAGAGAGAGAGAAGAGAAAGAGAGAGACAAGAAAATTATACCACATACTGACATAACGCAAATTTCAATGTCTTGATTGACTAACCAAAAAATCTTAAGACAACATCTAAACATTCTTAATTTAAGATATAGACGTAGAGACCCTTTAATTTTTACGACCTCAGATGCTATCTAAGGATAGTCCTAAGAATGTGTCCTTAAGAATCCTTCCTCGTAAGATATATCTTAGGATATATCTTAAGATAGTTTCATAAGCATGCCTGCTGAAGTCTCTCAAAGCATTATGGCAATATCGGTGTCATTAAAATTACATGAAATCAAAGATGACAACTATAACTGGTGATTGGTAGCCATGAAATCTTTCTTTACAATGTATGCAAAAATGATGTCACATTTTTACATTGTGTCGTTTCAGAAATGGTTGAATAAGATAATTAAGGGTCCTTTTTCTAGGAACGGCTTTGATTTCTACTGTTTTGGATCTCAGCCAATTGCCGCGATCGATTTATTCACCTCCTTATACAGTTCCTTAAAGGAGTTTTATCACGAGTTCAA
>CAJDSM010068033.1:0-11189 GCA_903981925.1 Ostrea lurida | reverse complement strand
GTCTCTTCGATCTACTGGTTTCTTTTGTTGGCTCGGGTTTCTGTCTTCGTTCTTGATGCGGAGAGAGATCAGTTCGGAACATGACCTTTTGCCGGAGGAACCCGCAACTCCAAGTGCTGCTGGGACCAAACTCCCCCCTGGAAGCGGAGGATCGGAGTATTGTTCCAATTCCTAAGTTTTAACCTGGACCGGCACTGAATCTTCCGAACATCGAACAGCAAGTACGCATCAAGTACGCCATCTTATAAATTATAGGTCGATGGTATACACAAAACATCCGAAAGATACGCATCTTATAAATTCATTTCACCTCGCAGTCTGTCCACTTACCAACAAACAGATCGCAAGGCAACAACGTCACCGAACACCCTCCCGTGGGGTAACCGGTAACCATCTTATAAATTATTATCATTCTTTCAATGTGTACACAAACACGAAGAGTTACAATCTTATAATATGTTATCATGCAGCTGTGTACACAACATCGAAGAGTACGCATCATGTCTTCATAAATTATCATGTCATGTGTACACAAACATCGAAGAGTTATCGAATCTTAAGATTTATCATGTCAATTGTACAATTCATGCAATTAAGTAAAATGAGTGCAATTTGTCATATGTATCGTTAGAGATTCCGAACTCATTAGCACTTATGTAAATTACCCTAGTACTGGTTAATGTCTGTTTCCTATTCCAGCGAGGAGTCATGAGAACTTTACACGGAGGTGAAATGACTTGACCCCCATAGTGGTTTTGCCCAGTTCTCACTGATTGACCCAATAGCTTTCCAAGCGGGGAGAAAGTTGCTAACGTTATTAATTCAGCCTTTATCTTGTAATGAAAAAGTGCGTTCCATGAGTACTAATTGGATTTATCGTTTTATCTTACCAGACATTGAAAAAACTCACTTGATGTTACCAAAACCATCGAGAGTTAACTACCTTTTCTCAGGTTCAGTCAGTTCACTTCCTGCTCCTTCTTGAATTTTTTTCTTTTCTTTTTCTTCTGCCTGTTTTCGTTTTTATCTTTTTAACGTTTGGTTTCCGTTTTTTTTCTTCTTGGGGTGTTCTCCGAATGTTGTGTGTGGTGTGCGGTGGGATAGTACTTAGGGGGAGAGATATTATACCTCCAAGCATCTTTGAGAATGAAGAGATCATTGCAAGTAAAACGTTTATTACATAGGACAGGAAATGCGCGTATTTATTGTACCCTTACTGTAGGAATATGTTTGACACTTATTGAAAAAAAAAAAAAAACACAGTCTAGAAAAAAATTATGCTTATTATGAAGTGATACTTATCCCCATGGTGAAAGAATAATAGAAAACCTGGTCAGGATTTTAGAAACATTTGATTATAACAAACTAGTTTGTGTATCGTAAAAAAACAAAAAACAAAATCAAAAACGAAAAACCGAGTGTCACTTGGTATAGAACGTTATGAATCAGCATAAACTTTTGCTTTGTGAGTGGTCCATTTCTTCTTTAACAAAAGGTACCAACTTCTGCAGCCTTGGTTTACTATTTTCGAAGACAGAGCCCACAACTGATCTAACAACAAATAAAAAAAAAACTATATATATATTTATAAACTGATGAAAATTACCTTTGATGGATGATATTTTTACGCTTTTTTTATTGATACCTTTCCCACATGGCAATAAATTGCCATCAACACAACATATCCCAGTGTTCAGGACATGTAGACCTGTTCCAACGGTAAAATTCTCATCTTGTTCATAATCTGCCCCCCCCCCTAACCCTTCCTCACCCACTCCCCCCACCCCTTCATCTTTGACCCCTGTTGATCTCTCACCTATTATGTTCTTGTTGATCCATCTGGGGGCCACCACATGCTTTCCCGGCTGGTTTTTAATGAAAAGCTTTATGGCGGATATTGCTACTTCTATTTCATTATCATTCAGGAAAAGAGGGAAGAAGAGCTGGAACTTCTGGTATGACCAAACGAACATATCAGACCGACTGGATCCGAAATTCAGACCCGCCAATACAAACTCTCTCGTCAACTTGAACATGTGACCGTATCCAAACTTTCGTTACTGAGGAGGGTGCATAACTTTGTTAGGATCTCGTGAGAACTTATGAAACACACTTTACGATCTTGATTTCTGTGCGACAATTAGCATACTTTAATATTTTCTACCCTCACCGGCAAACATGTTGATAACTAACTCGAATCCTGTATTAATGTTTATTTTCAACTTAAATGTATGTGCTATAACATGAAATTTGAGCCCATAGTTCCCCTGCTGTAGAGTGGGGGGAGGGATTCCCCACGGTACACATTGTTTAGTACCGATACACCCTAGCTCCAGCTTAACTTTTTGACAAGTGTAACAAGCCAGACAGTTACCAACCCGCGTTCCTAGTTTCTCATGAAGATCACATCTGATTGCATATTTGTCCAATACTTTTTTAATATCGTCAATTACATATGTTTCTATTATACTTCAAGTGCTGAACTCGTTCGCGTGTTTGTCATCGACATGCTTTTGAGCGAACAGACCCTGCTCGACCAGTACCATAATCCCCAATTCTCCCAATTTTCTTTACTTGTCCAACCCAGTTAAGGTAATAATCTCTATAACAGTCGTAATGACCTGACTTCCTTTTGGGAAACATGGCTATTGAAAAATACATACATCAGGGTTACTATGTCAATCATTTATATTCTAAATGTCTAGCCTTGGAATAACTCAGTACGTAACACGATTGACTACTTGAAACTGCTAACATCACCAGGTTCAACTCCCCTAGCCCAGAGGGGTTATATATTTTTTTTCCAAATCCAGCTTTTCTCTAAACTTGCATGTTACCTGAGTTATACTTAGCTCGAATTCTATTCCATCTGGTCATTTCGTCCCGTCGTCGTGTCCCTATGTTAACCAATTCGAACATTTTTTAATTTCTTGATAATACTACTAGCTCCCCAGTTATTGTCCAAACTTTGTTGTATGAGCATCTTTGGGGACAAGGAGCAACATAAGATTGTAAATTTCAGGTCTTGCACCCTTGGGGGCGGTTGGGCACAAACCCAGAACACAATTTTTCAAAAATCTTCTTTAAAACCTGACGTCACGGACGGTATACATAGTATGTGCAGGAGCCAAGAAGCCTCTACCCAAAATTATAAATTGGTTATCACCGGGGTAGGGTCTGATCCCCCAGGACAGGGTCAAGAACTTGTTGGTACCATAGTTATTAGATATGTAAACATTTGAAAGAGAACATTCTTCCTTTAATGCCATCTCATTATTAATTTGAACACCTAAATGACTACTTGGATATGAGGGGAGCCCTTTATCAAAATCTATTACCCCCTGCAACAAGTTAGGGGGAGTGGCGGACTGACAAAGTCAGGTTGTCCGTCCCATCTGTCTGTAATACAGAATGGTTCCCAGGCTTTAAAGTGTTAAAGTACGCCTTTCCACCGTTAGAGTCACATTTCATGCATATAGGTCTACCCGCAAAAATTTACCTTTCAACTAAATGTTGATTAAAAGGTATTGAACTGATTGATGGCTCCCTCGGTAATTGACAGATTCCGGGGCATACTAGTTTTTAGAATCTGTCCTGTTGTCCCTATTAGGCCAAACTTGTGACATTGGCCAGAAATAACGTGTTGAATGCAATGAATGGGACTTTTCATATTCACATGTGTATTCCTTTGGCTTAATGACAAGCCCTTTCTACAGGTCACAAATTTTTTTTTTACCTGGAACCTTAAGCTTGACCTACTTTTCAAAACACTTTTAACATTGACACATAACTTTTGAATGGTAAGTGATAAACTTCATTATAACGCCATATGTATTCCCTTATGACAAGCCCTTCTACTAACGTACTTCTGAATAATTCAAGTCGTCACCAGGTCTTAAAGTTGCAGCAAGAATTCTCAGCTCCTTATTCATGGCAGCAAAGTTGGAGGTCAGAGGCCGATCTATTTCAAAGGGAAAGAATTTCCAATAAATAAACAAATTGAATCTGACATTTGACAAAAATCATTATCTATAATATTCAAGGTAATGAATCCTCTGTATGAAGTTTGGCAAATAAAAAGATTTTTTTTACTGGTCTAAGCTGGGCCCAAAAATTTTTTCTAGTTTTTCTTTCTAAGGCGTCGACCATAAGTTGCTGTTATTACCGATGTTCTAGGTGAAGGCATTTATGGTAAAGCTATGCTAACGACAAGGGAACTAAATCATTGGTGATTGTATTTGGCATCATAAGTTGATGATTGCCAACAGAACATGATGGTTTACACTCTTTGTGTACTTTGTTACAATTATCCAAATAAGCAATCAGAATTGATCCGACGACTATTGGACTACATGATTGACCTAAGGTGATAGATATTCATGACAGACAAAATGTAAATGTCCCACCGCATAAATCTCGCACATAAACAGATGTCGTTGTTTATCATTTGGTGCCACTACAAGTCTTCCACATCATTACCAGCAGTTGGCACACATTCTCGACTTGCTGCAACCCGTTTTTGACCAGACAAAGAGGAGACGCCAGGCCATACTATAGCCCGGCCGATCAATGGCCAACCCACGACAGCGGGAGTCTCATTAGCCGCTACGAGTTCAGCTCCATCAGGTCGGCGCTCATTCTCTGATCCCAGCACTCAAGTTGTCCCAAAGCGCTTCAGAAAAGCAGACGCGTTTGACCCCGTGAATTGCGCCTAGCTCCCGGAGACGAGGTCACCCCATAATCGCACACAATCAAACTAGTCAAGTATCGGGGTGGTATAGAATACACGCTCACTGGTGGCGATCTAGAGTAAAGGAAAGGCTGCAATGTAAACCCATAAACTCTTTATCCCCTTCCAGAAACCCCTAGCCCTCCCACATCCAGTCCCTTACCTGAATCAAGCATCACATGTCTGCAACGACAGCCCATAAAACTTAGCCTGCTGCATAAATACAATATTAGTTTTCACCGAGTGCACACCTTCGCTACGGAGGCACACCTTTCACATGACACGCAGAACGCCCGGTGTTATGCAGGGGAAGACGACACGTAAACAAAGGCTGACACGCAGTGAATGCCGGAGACGCTTAGAAGCAAGAACCAACGAAAAAGCTGCCCTTCGTAACATCCCAATAAGCCCCCTCTGTTCAGCAAAGAAGCAGACCCAAGCAAAGGAAAGGTTTTGCGCAGACGGGATCAGAAATGGAGGATTACGCATACAGATTCACGCGATCCACCACGCTGCAGGCACACGACACACTCTGGTTCGGACAATCGGGACAATACGTGGAAGAGTCCAAATGAAGTAGTCTGTGTGAGCAGTACCATAGGAATGAGGGCAATAAGAAGTAATGCGTAGAGATCAGAGAACGGCCAACCCAAAGATAAATCGAGAAACACGGACTCTACTTGATGACTGTGTCAACGGGTGACGTGATGAGAAGCAAAGATAAAACCGTTTGTGCTGACCGGGCAATTCACGCTCACCAGGAATCCTCACCTTCGGTTGCCCAACATTTGCACAGGCTTCCACAAACCGGAGACCAGTAACCGACAGTGGAGGACAATCCCATGGAAGTAATCACGGAGAGATCAGAGGGAATTTCCTAGTTCCGGGAAGGAAGAGCGCCGGAAACCCAAGCGCCACGTAAGAGAACAGTACCTGGTAGTGAACCTGTGCACGCCAGTAGCAGCCCAAGGAGTAGAGAGTCTGGGGCTGATTGTCCAAGCCAAGCCGGAGAAATAACGTGTAGCAGCGGAGAACCCCTGCGTCGCTAATCACCCCTATCACCCGACACGATCCGCCCACTACATGGATTACCAAATTAAACATAAGATTAGAAGACAGGCCAATGCGAGTTTCAAGCGCTCATTATGGATATAGAAGGGCGGAAGTTGTGTCTTTGTCGAACTCGTCTTGGAGAGTCAAGACCCCAAACCCAACCCAACTCAAAAGTAGCCATCGTTTGTCTTCTATACAGCGCGGGGCAAGAAGAATGGCCCATCCATGAAATACGAGCGAGATTCATAAATTCCCCTTTTACTTGTGCAACTTACTACCTGCTCAAAAACCTGATAAGCGATATTTAAATGAACCCTCAAGCCCACTCATTAAAATAAACACTTACCTATTCAATAAAGTACACCTTCACGTATTTGTCGTACCATCGACTAACGTCTTGGTCAGGGATCCCTAAACGTCTTCAGCAGGAGCTCCCTACAGGGTATTTCGATGACTACCAGAGCCACCCGGACCGCTGAGTCCCACGTGCCAATCACTATCTGCCCTAGCCCCCGAACCAGGAAACTCCACACTCCGGCGCGACGAGGTCACCCAAGATTGAACCCTGGTAACCTGCATTCCGCGAAACGCGTAACTTGGCCGTGGATGATTTCTCTCGTCCTCACGTACCTACCACTACGGAAATAGGCCTTAGACCCACCCTTTACGTTCGTCGAGGTTTTCACGTAACAGACCTGAGCAATCTTATAGCGACTGCACAAATATATCTTCCACCATGGGCTTAGCTCATATATGCTATGAGCATTTCCACCTCTCCTATCTAACAACGAGATCCCCCTATCTCTTGTCTTACATACAATATACACACCCCTTTACCACAAGTCACATCAAAGGATTTAACCGCTGCTTCATCTTATCTTCGCGTGCCTTCTGATAGTCCTTCACGCACAGAAGTCCTGGCCTGGGCCTCCCAGAAATCCCCCCTACATGACTCCATTGACTGTTTGTCCCCGTACCTCGATCCGCCAACAAAGAACGCCAATATGTATCAAGCCCTGCGCTATGGGAAACTTAGAGCAGGATATATGCGCGTGGAATATCTCTACCTCATCTAGCCAAACCAACCTCTGTTCTGAACTCTCCAAAAGGTGCTCTTGAGTACTCAAGGGCAGCTTTCCGTGGTTCTCCTAAGGTCCCGCCTTCACACATGCTGACTCCTTTGTATAACTTCCCTTCCCCATGACAAAACACCGGACGCAGTCTCTTTTGCAGTGCCCTAGGCACGATCCTGCATTAGAACCCACATTCAGGCAAGTTCTGCTGGCATGTTCTAGCCGACGGAGATCAGGCGCCGAGGCAAGGGTTTCTAAGGGGAAAAGATTTAAGCACTGCAGCTCCTTCTCAGATCCCACCAGTAAGACTGACCATACCTCCGCGCTTCTTGAGTTGTTGCTGGCGCGTGACTTCTCCAGCACCAACCACCACGTCACGTCCCTCCTATCGCATGACAACTGTTCTGTCAAGCAAGCACCCACCCCTATCGCTCGCTGCTAGTCCACCTCCTCGTTGCCATCGGATAGAGACCCTCGTCCTGTCGTCCAAACACCGACCCACAACGAGGAATGCACGGATAGTGAACGTATCGGGCACCCAATGTAAACACATTTTAAATAGTGCACGACTATGCGAATTATTTTGTCATGATTCATATATACATATCAACCTTAGTCACTTCATTTAAAGTCCCAGATCGATCGTACGATCAGATATCTTCGATCGTCTTATATTGAATTAACAAAATAACACAACATAGGTGTAAACCAATCATTTGTTCTGTCTGCACACACCACTTATGTATTGCCACAAATACCACACCATGATTATCCCTTCGTCTTAGCATGCCTTCCATAATGCCTTCACCACTAAACGATGGTAACTAACAGAACTATGCGTCGCCACCTGTAGAAAGTAAAAAAACTTTGCCCCCCTTAGACCAGTAAAAACACAACGTTTTTTGCCAACTTCATAACAAGAGATTACATTCACCTTGAATATATAAGATAAATGATTTCAATGTCAGTTCAATAGTGGTTACTTTAATTGGAAATCTTCCCCTTCTGTAAATAGACTCGCACTCGACTCAACGTTTCTGCCAATGAAAAAGGGAAAACGAGAATCCTTGCGACTAAAGACCTGGAAAGTGACACTAATATCATACGAGTAACTTTAGACAAGGCTCTATCATAAAGGAATACATAACGCTATATGAACATTTAATCACTACCCATTCATAAGTTCATGTCAATTAAAAGTTTTGAAAAGTACGGTCCAAGCCTTTAAGTCAGAGTAAAAAATTTGGACCTGTACAAAAGGCTTTCATAAAGCCAATGAGAATACACATGCTGAAAGAAAAATCCCATACACTTGCGCATCTCAAACGGTTTATTGCCAATGTAAAGTATTGCCTATAAAGGAACAAACAGAACCAGGACTTAAAAAACTCATATGCCCCCGGAATCTTCAATTACTTAGGAGACATAAAAATCAGTTCAATACTAACAAGCATTTAGTGACAAAATTTGGTAGACCATATGCATGATATGTTGACTTACTACGATGGAAAAGGCTAAAGTTAACACACATTTTAAAGCCTGGAACCATTCTTCTACAGACAATCTATGGACGGACAACTTGAATATCAGGTACCCCTCCCCCTAACTTGTTTGCAGGGAGGGTAAATTTTTTATAAAAGGCCCCCTCTCACTTCCAAAGTATTCATTAGTATTCAAATTAAATCAATAATGGCATTAAAGAAAAATGTTTTTCAAATGTTAATATAAACCAATGTACCAAGTATTGCCCTTGCCTGGGCGGTACGAGCGAACCCTACCACCCGGTCGATCACCAAAGAATCTTATAATTATTGGCTAGAGGCCTTCTGCTCTACAATCACATGTACCGTAAGCTTTCTCTAGCGATCAAAGTCTTTTAAAGAAGAATTTTGAAATTGGTTACTTTTGCGCCGCCCCCAAGGGTGCAAAAGACCTGAAAATTTACAATTATGTGCTCCGTCCCAAATTCTCATACAACAAATTTTGAACAATAACTGCACTAGTAGTTAGCCAAGATAAATTAAAAAATTTCAATTTGTTAACACGGACCGAACGACGGACACGACAAGACATTGGAATATGATCCACACTGAGAACTCAGTAACAGCATTTATGAGAAAAGTGATTTGAAAAGAAATTAATATATAACCCCTGCTGGAGTTGAACCTGTGATTTACAGTTCAGTAGTCAATGTGTTAACGTACTGAGTTATTCAGCTAGACATTTAAATATGAAATGAATTGACATATAACCCTGATGTTGATATTTTCATCCATGTTTCAAAAGGAAGTCAGTCATTACGATGTTATAGAGATTTACCTTAACTGGTCTGACAATAAAGTAAAATTGAATTGATTATGGTACTGTCAGCAGGGTCTGTCTCTCAAAACATGCATGACAAACACAAAAGAGTTCACACTTGAGTATAAATAGACAATTTATTGACATATTAAAAAGTATGGACAAATATCACAGATTTCTTCAAGAACTAGGACGGTTGAATTCTGGCTTGTTGAACTCTCAAAGTTAACTGAGCAGGTGTACGTACTAAACAAGTGTTCCGTGAATCCCCCCCCCCCTTACACAGGACTTGCATCAAATTTCATTTATATGCACAACATTTAATTGAAAATAAACTTTATACAATTCAGTTTATCAACATTTTCCCGGTGGAGTAGAAAATATTAAATATGCTATTGTGCACAGAAATTCAATGTAAATGTGTTCATGTCTCACAGAAGCACACAAATTTCACTTCAGTAACAAGTTTGGATCGGTCACTAAGTTCGAGAGAGTCGTATTCCGGGTCTGAATTTTCGATCCCAGTCGGTTGTATTTCTTTGTCATAAAGAATTCCAGCTCTTCTTCCCTCTTTTCCCTGAAATAATGGAAATAAATGTAATATCTCCTTAAGAATTTCATTAAAACCCCCAAGAAACACTGTGCCCCCAGTAACAACAAAGAAACAATAAAAGGTGAAGGTCACAGGGTCAGGAAGAGAGGGGGGGGGAGGTGAGGAAGGGTCAGGGAGGGGCAGTTATAACAGATTTTACCTAGGAACAGGCCCATGTCCTGATACTGGAATGTTTGTTGATGGCAATTTATTTCCATGTGGGAAGGTATCACTGAAAAAAAAAAGGTAAAAATATCATCCATAAAAGAATTCTCATCGGTTATACTGGTTTTTTTTTTTTTTGGTTGTTTTCGAAATTAACCAAGGCAGCAAAAGTTGTCTTTTGCTAAAAATGGAAAAAAAACAAAAGTTTGCTGTTCATAACGCTTTCTAACAATGACATTGTTTTTTTTTTTTTTTTTTTTTTTTTTTTTACATAAAAACAGTTTGTTAAACCAAATGTTGCTAAATCCTATAAAGTTTTCATTATTTTTCACTCATGGGAAATATCACTTCATAATAAGCATGGATTTTTTTCTAGGCCTGTTTTTTTTTTAATAAGTTATAACATTTTTTACAGTAAAGGTTCATAAATACCCATTTACTATCTTATGTAAAGTTTACTTTGCATGTTCTTCATTCTCAAAGATGCTTGGAGTTAAAACTCTATAACCTCTCTTGGTTGGCGAACCATCAGGTGAGTTTTTTTCAATTGTCCTTGTAAGATTAACACGATAAAATCCTAATTATACTCACGGAGCCACTTTCTCGTTAACAAGATAAAATCCTAATTATACTTACGGAGCCACTTTTTCCTCTGTTGGAGCTTTGGGGTCGATCAGTGAGAACTGGGCAGAAACCATATCGGGGGTCAAGGTCATTTCAACACTCTGTGTAAAGTTCTCATTCTCCTCGCTGAAATACAGAACGATATTACAGTACTGGTTAATTTACAAAGTGTTAAATGAGTTCGATCTACATACATATGACAAATTTGCACTCATTTATTAATTGCATTGAATTGTACTGAATTTGATGCTCTTTTTTTACTGTATATATATGACCGATAAGACTCCTTCATTGGTACAAGTGTCACGTGTGAGATTGGGAAATTCCACTGAGGCCACTACATTTGCAGTCTGTGACGAGGCTTTGTAGAGAATTTCCCATCCCACACAAGTAAATACTGCCACTTATTTCTTAACCATGTAAATTGAATTAAAGAACTGTAATATAAATCATGATATCATGATTAATGACGTTTTGTAACAGTGTAAGACAAAAAAAGCTTATATGGATGTCTCACATGATGAGAGAGATGGACATCTTCTAAATAAAAATACAAATTAGTGCTCTTTTGACGTTATGTGTATACATGTCATGATAATTTATAAGACAGATGCGTACTCGTCGATGTTTTGTGTACACATGACATGATAAT
>CAJDSM010068020.1:4728-16434 GCA_903981925.1 Ostrea lurida | reverse complement strand
TCTGCCCCCAAATCTCTATTAGTCACAACTGACATCCAATCAGTATTATACCCCTGCAAACAAAGTTTAGGTGGGTATATATAGAAATCTGTCTGTCTGTCTGTGCAGATTCATATCCGGGCCATGAGAGAGAGAAATCGATAGACACGTATGAGGAGAGGTGGGGTTGCAATGTAGTACGATTCTGTCTTCGGGACGGTAATTCATTTTGACCAAAAATATTTAACATTTGCACTGAAGTCCTTTTTCTTGTATAAATTGTCTTTCCTTTGTTGGAGAATTCGACAAAATTATGTTTTTATTCGAACCTCAATAAATGTCATGTAATGGATCCTTTGCAAAAACTAGTTAGGAAGTATAAAGAATCCGGTTTGTAGATGTTCTACCTGTCGCGCATGCGTCAATTCTGATTAAAATTTTAAGCAATAAAATATGTATATTCTGTCAATGGTAAACGCCTCGGGGTCGAGAGGTAGGGCGGACTTCAATTAATATAATTTATAGAAAGAATATGATATTGTGAGGTTGCTAGTCTACTCTCGGGGGTCGGAGTGGAATAAGCCTTGGAGAAATCTACAACGCTCATGATTACGCGAGTTTTTTAAGTTAGTAATAGACACACTTTCACATATGATGTGTCGATCATAAGATACGCTTCAATAAATCTAGGGTCGGTGGCTGAAACACGTAGCGGGGTTACACGTGATAATACCTCTTTCTGCACATGCATCAAGTAGTTTTCCATTTTACTCACTGCCTAATTATTATCTACAACTATGCAATAGCCTATTTTGGCTTTGTTTATTAATTTTGGTATACCATATTTTATTTTAATATAAATAATGGGTGTTCGCATTTTCTCAAAAAAAATAAAAAACCATAACTTTTACAGATTTAAGACCACTCATCTAAAATCAAAAGGAAATCCAAAATATTTTAAATGTTTGGGGGTGATGTCATTTAAAAGTTGTGTTTACTATTAAATGAAGATACAAGGCGCAAAAAATTATCAACACTCTTTTCTTTGAACCCTGATAAAATTCTGATTTCCCCATATTCCTCGTGATGAATCTAAAGACGCCCGCACCCACAAGTACTACTTTATTCGTTTTTTTTGAGTTAGGGAAAAAATTCTACCACTAAATGGGGTGTGACACTTATCAAAGACCGCGAACCCTTGAACGATGGTCTTGACAATCACTGGTTGCGGCAAACAAGACTATGGGTGGCACTGCAATGATGAACTGGAATTTGATCATTATATGATCCTGTCAAACTCCTCTCAACAAAGAGGAAAAAAAGAAGAACAAGTATTCAAGTCGAATGTAAACTATGTACTCGAAAAGTATGGGCGCTATTCCAATGTTCAGAAGCTGCGGTTCGCCAATTATTGAACTGACGCAGGGAGGGATCTTCATGTATTTTTCTTCATTTTTTTCTTCTGCAATGCTTTAAGGTTTACCCTTCCCTCAAAATCATCCCCACATGTATCATAAAATCACATTATCGGGCTAAATTAATAGAAATGCATTTTTTTGATGTTTTAACTGGATTATGGATTTCGTATTCCACGCCAGAGTATTTCAAAAGGTACGGGGCTTCGTGTCCATCACACCTAATTGAAGTTAATTTGTGGAGCGTAAGAGTTACACAGGTTTCTAATTTAAGTTTTAAATTCCACTATTGAAGATTTAACACATTGAAAAATATAACAGCAATTTAAACATGCCAGAATATTCAGGCACACATAGTGAGTGAAGGCTAACATAGTATCAATAGATGTATTAGTACGGTGGATCTTTATAGGGCGGATGAACAGAGGACCCCTACGCAACATTCTATATGCAGAAAATAAATTACTATTGTTTCATATAGCTATAAAGGGAATTTTTAATCCATGGCGAAGCTAGCTGCGTGCCGGTTTTTCAGTCTCTTTGAAACATATCTTTTTTCTGAAGGGGCCCACAACCTAAATAAGAGGGCCAATGGTTTCAACTTGAACAATTTTTAAAATTATTTTAACTGAGAGTTTTACGAGAGGTTTAGACAATATGGCGAGAGTCTCAATGTTAAAGGGCGGCGTGGATACACAAGTTTTGAACAGTAAAACTTGTTCAAATTTTAGATTTGCCAATTTTGAGGTTTAAAATGCTTTAAGTCAAGGTAATATCATAGTGGTCGTATGAAAAGAGTTCTAAATGTTCAGACTATGATTATGAAGTTTACAAGTAAGACACACTAACAGCGCTCACTCGTTAAATCTTGCGTTATTGTAATTGCGAAAAAGGCACTCGAGCCTTGTTTACAGTGCCTTTTACATAACAAAAGCAAGGCAATATTGCTGATTCGAGTAAGAAAAACTATAGTCTATTTAATTCGGTGTTTTTAGAGAAGATAACCACATAATGATAAATGTAGAGAAGTAACTTACAACCTTGATTAGATCCACTCTGAGCTTCTTAATTGAGAGAGAAACGCGTTTGAGGAAATTGGATTATCTTTTGACTGCTATTTATGTGAAAAAAAATAATAATCAAAAACAATTTATAACCGTTACGCTTTATTAAACTATTTGTTGAGACGTAGGGTATGGTGAGGTTACAAACTGAGTATTTCTAACAGAGGTTCTTCAACAACTTAACCAGACCTGGTTAGGTCCTATGTAATATATCTTTTAGATCTAATTACATCCAATATGTTTTGGGCAAAATTTACTGACCTTTCGACCCATTGGTACCTTGAATAAATCAAATAAAGTTTTACTCCTAGGCTTTTCTTTCCTTCAGTGTGGCAACACATATGGTTTGGAGGTTTGAATGATCCCGCTGCTGATTGAATTACCTCTCTTCGCTTCTTGGTTCTATTCTTTTCACACAGTTGCTTCTAATCTTGTTCAACACAAGTTCCAATATCATACAAACAACACAGTCACATGTGACTCACAGCAATGAATGCTATACTCCTCTTCACAATTAGTTGCAAGGGATAAGAATTCTAAACACTCTCCCCCAAAATAACTGTTCAATAAATAATGTTTCTGATGGCAACGAAACAATTTTGAGTAATCCATCCATTATCTTCATAAAGTGTTCGTTAAGTGGATGCAGGAATTAGCTATAAAAAATCGAAAGGCGAGGGTTAGCTTTTATAGAAAGATATTAACTTTTCACATTTATCTGAAAGTGTCAAATGTGTTAATAATATAAATGGAAGCGCATTTTTTTTTTTAGGTATCATTTGTCGAAATATAGTCGTTAAAGACACGACACAAATCCCGTATTCATCGACTTAATGTCCATATCTCTATAATTTATGTCAAAAATCAGAAATTATTTTTCGGCACTTTATAAATAGAAAGGGAAGACTGACCCCAATTCAAATTGGATATTTGCACCTAAAGTTTCATATTGATTCTGGGTTTTGCATTGAGCCTGATTTTGATGTTATTAATGAGTCCACAATAGTTAAAATAAGTTAAATTTAAAAAGTAGGTAAAGGAGTTTAACCAGAAAAGGTCAGGTTTATAGAGTCCTTAATGAGTGTTCCAAACGATGTTAAAGGCGTTGTTTTTTATGAAAGGCAGGCAAAGGATCCAATTGGTCATAAAAATTCAGACGAGGTTCCAAAAACTTTGCCTATCCGAAGTGGATTTGAATTGGGTTGTGTTCATATAGGATTGAAGTTTTGTATGGCTATTTGTATCTTCCTGATACGGAATTGTTTCTTGGCCCATATGGGAACCAAGTCGGCAGACACACCAATGGGTTTTGTCAAAATAAAATAATACAGTACACATTGTACATATGTTGAAATGTTATGGCAATTGGAAATAAAACACACGTTTCTGAATAATTATTATTAAAGAGTTGAAGTTCAATAGTTTAACGTCGATCTGAGAAATCATGGCTCTGTGAAAATGGAAATTGATGCGGTGAAGGAAAATAACCCTAGTATGAAAAAATATTCAATGAAAAGCCTCGGGTATCATTTTTAATTTTACATTTTTCTTATTTAAGAGTTTAGGGCCTGGGGGTGTTAAAGGCCTATTTCCGGATGCAGAAAAAAATTAGGGACAGAAGTCAGGTCAAAAAAAACGTATATATAGCCGCGCAAAAACAATCTAACCCGAAATCTATTCAAGACGTAACGAGGGCAGCAACGAAAAAAGGATATTTTGTCACACAGAAATTTTTATATTTGTGGGAATATGAAGAATTCAGGTAATTGGATCACGTCATTCACGGTGAAGGTATGAAGCCATAGGGTTAATTAATTCCCAACTTTATTTTTCACCATTATGTTTGTTTACAGAAATCATCCCACACAAATTTTGGCACTGTTTAAAGACTGAAACATGCAATAAAGATTTTCTTTGGTATGAATATGAAAGATTATAAATATGAATACAGCCTACGTCTTTGTTCCATTCATTCAAGTTTTAATCGTTGTCAAATGTGAACATTCTACATCTTAAAACCACTCAATTACTCCTTAACACTATGTCTGATGATAGTGCCTTAAAATTGAGGGGAGAAACGGGCTATGTTTAAAATTAAAAATAGATTATCTATAACGTCCCACAATACAACGCTTTTGTTTCATTCGTTACTCAGCTAATGCGAGATTGTAAATGTGAAACAATAACACTGAAAGTAGATAAAGTGATTAAAAATTTGAATTCTGTTTTTTCTCATTTCCTCTTTATTGTACAAAAGATTTAAGCTATCATTTTCGGCCATATTTCTAAAATTCTTATTTTTTATGGCCTGTGATAGAATCTGGGATAAGCATAGAACTATATTTGTTTCATCAACATGTATTATAACATCCTTAGTGGAATGGAGATTCTAGGCAGGGGTGCTTCCTGTTTATCCCCCGTCGCAATAGTTGCGTGATGGGGAGTATGAGGCATCGTTGCCATTGCTCCGTGCATGTGTGTCCCTGTGTGTTGTGGTGTGCCGAACCTGTAACAAAGATAGAAGCAAGGGCTATCATCAAGAATTCATCAAAATTACAGAATATTGTCCTGAGAGAGGATGAACCCTATTATTCAAGGTCAAGGGTCAAGTCAAGGTCAACGTAGGACTATTCCAAAATCTTTGTGAACAAAATAGAACGACGGTCATCCAGATAACGTCATCACAAAAAATCCTTTCTTCACGAATAAATGTTTGTCCATAGGAGCAGAGGATAATCCAACTATTGATTTTTCCCAAGTCAACCAGGCTTAAAAGGCAATGATTGTCCACTATCGGCACTTTGTCTAAAAAATGTTCTCCCCGTGGAACAAAATAAGAAGCCATAGCGGCATATCAACATACAGAAGACATCACTTTTAAATCCCTTGTTCCACATGTTGCTCAATGGGAAGATGATTGCAAACCCTATGATGTGGCCAAAAGTCAAAGGTCAAGATGGACTTATCTACCTGCAAAAATCCTGATGAACAAGATAGAAAAGCGCAGCAGTTCATCAAGAGAATCATCAAACTGTCCAAAATGATTGCCCGAGTGAGAGAGGATGAAACCCTACGGAATTTTCAAGGCTCAAGGTCACATTGGACGCCAAATAAGTCTGTGAACAAGATAGAAAGACAACAAAGCGGTTCATCAGAGAATCGATACCAGACCTTGTCACAATATTGCCCATGAGAGACGCGGTGAGCACCCATGTGAATTTGGGTTCAAGTCAAAGGGTCAGGTCAAACTATTGTTTTAATAAAAATCTATTTGTGTTTGTCGAGGGAGAATGACTTACGCTTAGGTTTACCTGCCCTGTTGTTTCAAAAAACTATATGGAAAAATTCCATTCTCCTAAGAATGAATTTATTTATCTTTGAAGATATTTTTGCCTAGGAAGTTGTATAGAGTGTTTCATTGGCCGAAGGATTTCTAAATCTCTGGACAAAAGCAGTAAGATGTGCAAGCCTTTATTAAATATTTATGTGGCCTTCGGGACTTGAAATTCAAAGAATTAGAACGATCTGGAAACTACATCCTCATTAAAATAGATTAGGTTCTGCTGCTGATTTTTCTTGATATAGAAGATGTTGGGTGTCTTTTCCAGATTAAGTTCTTTTAACCCTTCATGGATATGTATGAAGACAATTTAATCAGCTTAGATAGTTCATAGTAGTTTCCAATATCTTTCTTTTCTAAAATTTCCATAATACTTAGACTCTATCGACCTTTCTCTGAAATTTCTATGAATTGATCCTATCATTTTGAGTTATTGTGGATAAGGTTTTATATATTCTTCTGAAATACAATATTATTTCATTTTATCATCAGACTTTTTTATTACAATTTCTAAATAGTTTCAGCTGTATTCCACACAATCTTTGCTAAGTGATGTAATGTTGAATTCCTGTGTTTGGCTGAATTCTATACCCATTTTTACTGAGAAATATCCATTATTATTTGATATGCCAAATCTCTAAAGCATACTTCGATCGAAATCATCAATTCAGTAACCATTCATACTAATTCAATTCCTTATCATCGGTTCTGGTATGGATAAAACGTTACTCGGTTTTGTGTGAAGCAACTTGTACTGGTTTTTTTTGTTAGCTCTTCACTCTGAGCTCGAAGGCTCAAAGTGTAGCTTTTTATGGTATCTGATACAAAATTAATCCTGACAATATTCCCGTTGTCTGTCGTCGTTGTCTCGGCGATTGTTCGTCTGTTGTCGATAAACTTTTTCCACATTTTTGATAAAACCATTCTGATTGGACTCTAAGAAACAAGACAGACTCTAGCAATCGAGCCAATATATTCCAAATCCAAACTTGTGGTACAATAAGTCACTATCCCTGGGGTGAAGGAGGGATTCTAGTTATTGTTCAATGAAATCGGCCAGGGCCACCCTTACAATAGGGAGAGATAATCACTGAAAAATTGGCAAAAATAGGGATTGGTGTAATCAATTTATAAAATCTCTTCCTCAATACCACTTTCGGCTGAACACATGAAACGCTGGAAATTATATGGAAGCTTCTCCCTGAAAGTTGGAGCTTTAAGCCTTTAATTGTTGCCACAAGTAAGTGCATCAACATCGACCCCGGTTTGCCTGTTATAACGGGATTTACTGATTGGGGCGGCACAAAAAATGATATGTAGAAGTGTAATAAAATTTTTATTAATTACCATAAATGATATTAGTATTTTTTATATGATAGGATAAAGATGAGATGTCTTCGCAAGGCAGCTACTATCATCTTTAAAAAATTCGCTTAATTCTTTCGTAAAAATGTTAACTTCAGCACTTGTTTAGGCATCATATGGATAAAAGTCTGATTAATTTTATATTTAATGGAAGCTCTAACTGAGGCGTTGATGTAATTTCAAGTTGGTTCAAAATCAAGTGCTCCCCGGTGCCTGTCAAATAACGCATGGATGGCTGAATCAATCACGGGGCCAATCCATTACCACCGTTCTTCACCATTGTACCTATGGGCACAATCTGCTTAAAAACTTACTCTCAAGACCTCTCGGGGCCTTGCCTGGCCCAGGAAAGCGAAAATGTAATATGCCATAGCTCCGTTGCATTAATTATTCTGCAGGAGACCATTGAGTTTGCCTCTCAGAATACATCATATCGGTACCGAACGACACCCTACACCGGCGAGTTTTGCAGCTCGATGGGAGCCTCTACATATCAGGGGATATCCATAAGCTGAGCTTTAGATTAAAACGATTTCTGATTGATAGTGTAGGGAAAAAAGATCTATTATAAAATTTATCCCTTGATTACTTGAATTCTCAAGACTAAATCGAATACTCTGCTGTGTGTTGTCCTCACAACTTGTCTGGTGTGAGGATGCTGAACATTATTTAGTGACTGTAACGGAAGCTATTTCCTGATTGATAATTATCAGGGAGGATTCCAAATGTTTTTGTGTTCTTAGACAGGTCAAACCATGAGATGATATTCCATCTTTCGTTAATAACTTCGGGATACGGACCATGGTGTGTCCTTTAAACTTAAATATTGAGGGGACTTCAATTTACCTTTAATACCATCAATGAAAAAATTTATTATATGGGTTAGGATTATCAAAAATCCCAATTCTAAAAACCTTATTACTATCTTCGCCAGTCCAACGAAGACCATAGACAGTGAATCCCACATGGTGTCCAAGGACAGGGTAATGCTTGGAAAGATTGCTATATGGGAATTAGACGTTTTTTACGTATATGGTTTTGTGGAGGCATTTATGTAGAGTGTCTTCTTGGGGGGGGTGGTGGTGTCTAAATCATGATTCTCATGAGGGTACTACGATGGGGCCAATCACGATATGAACCTCAAGTGGTATATATCGGTAAATTGCTTTTTTTTCACATTATCGTACTTCTCTTTACTATCTTAGGGAAAGAACTCTTTTGGTCCTTATTATGAGCCGAATTCTCTTTTTTCTCGCATATCAATACACGGCGTTTCCAGGAACGTCTGCCGTTAGAGAGGCCCTAGGGGGGGGAGATGCGGGTGCGAAATTTAGAGGGGGGGAGGTGTGGAGGGACACTTTGACACTTCCTGGGATATATAGAGGGAGATTCAAGTTTGTCTCTCTTAATTATACATGGTGACCCCCAAGGCGGATACGATGGGTGCCACAATGGGGAATCAAAATTTTTACTATATTGATTATTACATGGGGAAATCTTTATAAATCTTCTTCTCAAATAAACTACTCATTCGGGAACTCAGGAAGCTGAAATTTATATAAGGAAGACCTCCTGATTAATGAGGAATAGCACAAACGTTCGTTAATAATCAATGACCCTCGGGGGGTCAAGATGGGCGCCGACAATTAAGGGAAGGATCATAACTTTACATCATGATTAATATTTCGGAGTAAAATCTATTAATAACATACATGCACCATCATTCACTCAAGAAGCACTGGGCCAGGAAATGACTATCGATTCATATGGAAGCTAATTTCTGATATAGTGGATGATTGTAAGTTGTGTTCAACATCATGACCCCCAGTCGGGGACATGGAGAGCCACATATTAGGGGATCAAAAGTTTTTACATATGAATTATATAGGGATCTTAATAATCTGTCTTTCTCAAAACCCTAGGCCAGGAAAAGCTGAGATTACATGATCGGAACCTTCCTGATATAGTGGAGATCTCGAAGTTTACACTCAATCTAGTCATACAGCCTCACCTGGTGAACGACTGGGTGCCAGCAAAGGGTGTATAACAGAGGTTATTACTTATATGATAACAAATCCGATAGGGAAAATGGTCCTTTAAAAATCTCTTCTCAAAGTAATCACTATCCAGATGGAAAGCTGAAATTTTATTTTGAAAGCTTCCTGATATAGTAGATTAATTCAAAGTTTGCTACAAAACATCATGACCCACCAGAAGGGTATTGTGGGCCACAATAGGGGATCAATTTTTTTACATTTGAATAATAATTAAATTCCCCTTTCTCAAGAACAGTTTACCTAAAGCTTTTCCTTGATACATTATGAGTGCACGAGGGCCAAAGGTCACTCAGGTGAGCGCGATGTGTCCCGCAAATTTTTGTGTGATCTCTGTTCCTCCAGTAGGACCCTTTTGCGTGGATCAGTGACTGCCAGGTTGGACGCCACTTCTGAGATTTTTCTGTCACTTGTTTGCCGTTGACATTTTTGTGACTCTACGTTTTTGGTTTTGGATAAATACAGCCATTACCTCGGACACTCCTTGGGATAGCCCTCCCTTTCCTTTTCGTTTTCCAACTCTCACGATCCTTTTTCAAAAGTGATAGGTGGGTACAGGTTACTTTTGGGGTTTGGTGGAGTGGGGGTAACCTGTATTTTGGACCATAGGTGTACACCTATGAGTAATCATGTGTCTACATACACCTTGATAAATAGACTTTACTCTCCAAATTGTCCTCAGGAACAACGTTATAGTCTTTAACATAAATATTGGTATCTGGGCGCGCATACAAAAACTTCTTCATGTTGTTCTTTATTTGAGTTCATAAGGGCATATATAGATCTGCACATGGTGTATTTACCTATGAATAGACCTAGACTATAGTGTCGGCATTGAACATTCCATGACCAGGCTCTTATGCACCTCCTGACCATTTCCATCAAGGTCAAAATAAGGTAACTATCCTTAGATATGGATTGGGGTGGGGGTGTTTATATTTTGTGGTTACTTACTAATAATATTTCAAGTTGTGGTAAAAGAACAATGTAGCGACGTTAATGCAGCATCAACAGACTAATAAAGAAATGTTTTAGAAGGAATTGTGGGTATTGGTATGAGGTTGAACACTTCGGTATCTAGAATAAAGGATTTTGTCGAAGTGAAATGGAAGATCCCTAACACATTGTTAAAGTCGTTTTTACCCTAATATCTTGGAATCCATGGCTATACAAGTTTTTTCCCATTCCCATCAACAGTGGAGATTAGTGAGCTTCGACTGTCCGAATTTCCTTTCCATTGAATTTCAAGATAAGTTTTGTTGAATAATACAAAAATTAAAGTGTTTCATAGCAATCTGGGGGGGGGGGTTGTTGTTAAATTATATGGGGTTTTAGAATGCATGAAACACTTTCTAAAATAATTGTTCGGGGGGGAGGGGTATTCTAAATGAAATTAATGTGGAGATTGGAAAAACTGATGTTGATATAATTAGAATATTAATTTCATTGTATAGTCTCTGACACCCTCTATCCTGCTTTTCAGAAAACTCTCCGTGGAAAGTTACATCAACATCTCGTATCGGTTTGCCCCAAGTCGTCTGAATGTTCGTTGATTGGAATCACTATTTGCACAGTCCATCACAAGGGTTCGAGCGAAAACGCTGGAACCTCAGGTAGATATTGTAAAATAAAAACGAATTTTTTTTTAAATACAGTACTACAGTAAAGTGATTCTATTTGTTTAAAAAAAGATTATAATTTGATTTAAAATAATCGTCCTAAATACTCAATACATTGTCATCATGAACTAGTCACTCATTGTAGTGCGTTTTGGACAGTAGGCCTGCCCCAAATCTCTATTAGTCACAACTGAAATGTATCCAATCAGTATTATACGCCACCTGCAAAACAAGTTTTAGGATTGGGTTTGATTAGAAACTGTCTGTCGTGTGCAGAATTCATGTCGGGCATTATCTTATTTGTGTTCTTTGAGTTAGGCGTTACCATTTTGCACATTGGGTGTATACCTGATCGAAGTAGCGATGTGTCCACTTTTTCATTACAGTCTGTATGACCTTTTTGACCATTGAACACTCAGGGTCATGAATTATTACACGTTTTCAAACCAATGAATTCTGTGTCGGGCCGTACTTCAATGTTGTTCTTTTGCCATAGGCATCTCTGTTATTTGGCCAATGATGCTCACTAGACAATGTGTATGTATTTTGTTTGTCTGTCAATCTGTGTGTGCAGATTCAGTCCAGAGGTCATAACTTCCTTTTGTTTCTTTGAATCTGTAAGGCATGACCCTATCTAGCATAGTGGGTGTATTGATAGTGAGATATGTCGACATATCATTCATTCTACCTATATTATGAATACAACCGTTGTATATTTACCTCAGATGAAAAGGGTCAAAGGTATAACCTTCCGCAACTTTGTATTATATATTGGCTGCTGGGTGTATCAATCACTGAGTGGGATGGAAATGTCACAATACTATCCCTCATGACCTCTGGTATAACCTTGTACCTCTTCACTTCCTAACA
>CAJDSM010068011.1:1546-17707 GCA_903981925.1 Ostrea lurida | reverse complement strand
TTTTTTTTATGTTTCAGTAGTTTCCTCAGAGCATAAAGTCAAATGTGCAAAGGTATACTGTCTTTGCATATGTAGAAATAATTTATCAACAACAATGCTTTTAAAAAAAAGATGGTGCATGTGTTTTACATTTTAAAAAGTTTTAGAATTGCTCTGTGAATATTAGACAGAGAGGGTGGATAAAAACAGAGAGGGTGGATAAAAAGATGGAACTGAATATGTGGAGGTATGTAGAGGGAAATTTAAATATGTAGATAATGAAATGACGAACAGCGATCAATGCCATTACTCCCACAAAGAATTCCAATTAAAAGGAGGACGAGGGAGGAGAAAGAAGAAGACTAGAGGGATGGAAAGAAAGAGGCAATGAGCTCGATACAGGTAATACTCCCATGATTTTAATCAAATACAAACAAGTCTGATAGAAGCTCAATGAGAGATACAAGGTGACCAGCGTTGAGCATCACTCGCAGATTTATTACACGATGAGTGGCACTAAAACGTATGTGTGTCGGCCACGTAGTACTCTCCTCATGGTGATACATCTCTCAAAGGTTGTATGTAAAATGCAAGAGTATCCCAGCTATATTGAGAATCCCTCAAGCGGATGTAAAATTAGCAACTATTGAAAATAAGCCTCTCTATAAAGCTACTCTATTTTGCATTGATCAGAATCTTAAGGAAGAATGACTAATTAAACTAGACATTATACCATCAGAGTGTAGAAATACAATGTCACGACCGTCATATTATACACTCATGACATGCTACAGGTAGGATATTGAGGGATCTGGTGGTGTGCCGGGAAAAATGACTAGTTATCAAACAAGAAGTTATGGCCTGACAGAATCTGAACACAGATGGGCTACCAGACAGTAAACATTATACGAGTCTACAAATTTGTAATAACACATGTCATCAGTCATGTGATGCCATCGGTCCATATTTGTGGTGGGGTCTAAAATATAGATTGTACTCTGGCATACGAAAAAGAAGTTAGTAGGCATGCGGTCGTAGACACTGCCATCTCAGAGGGGTCGTGTAAAGTCAAAATGTATAAAGATCATATAGAAATATTATATATGAATCTAACCCGCTCTAGTAGGATCATTATCTTCTAAAGGAGGGAGGGTAACGGGAGGAGTGTACTAGTCGTATCTCACAGTTGTTCTTGTCAATTGTTTCGCACTGCAAAGTGAATGTCTGTGTATCGACAAGAAATTGATTGAAGTTGGCAAAGCCTATCTGTCATAGTTTCTTCACCAGTATTGATTACTGGAGGTAAGAATAAGGCAAAACGTCAAAATGTGCCGGTACATGACGTTCTGCGCCGACCAACTCACCAAGTCCAGTTAAAACAGATATTTTTCGACTTTGATTTGTCATTGAAATTTATCTGACATGTCTTGAGATTTGCATATATCATGATATCCGATAACTGACGTCTCGAATAGGATATAGGCTAAGTTGTACAAGTTAATGAGCAGTTTGCCAATCTTCTAATCTTATCTTCTACACGATAGAGAACGTCAATCAATATGTTTCGCTTTAAAAATGAAAAGCCTACGGATGTTACACGCTATCATTACGGTACTGTAGGAAAGTGAGAAGTATTCAGAGTGAACGCGATTTGAACAATAGTCTGCAGATAATTTCGCCGAATATTACGTGGCTCGAACATTGTACGCCTTCGTCGCGCCATAACATGTAATACATTTCGCAACAGTGAAGAAAATAAGTAACTGTGTTTTCATCTGGTAGATACATATCTCTATAAAGAGAATATATAGATTCTAGACCATGATGACGTCACACTTACGTCAGATCTAAGCAGCGAGGTTAGCGGTGTATTCAATCGAATAAATGGTACGTTTGATATTTTTCTACAACATTGAGATCATATGACATGTTGCTTACAATCTCTGGCACTCTACTTTAAGGAGATAGCTTTATAAGTATGATGTTAACTTCAACTGTGCAAAGATATTTAATACATAGTATCGTTAGGTTTAATAGGCTAATATATGTCGAGACTATTTTTTGCCTGATAAGTATTTCTCTGGGAGAGACTCATTGTTCTTTATAGAGAGACTCTGGAGAGTAAAAAGATGTAGTGCATCAGCATTACTGCTTGGAAATTTAAATATCAATTACACATAATTATTGTAATGCAACATCTTTTGGCTCTTATCTCCTATAGAAAAATATCTTGTCATGGTATCAAATAACCTGGAAACTTGATTCTAACGGTTAAATATGGAATATTATACAATAAGACTGGGCATCAACAGGCAGATTCATAGGATATTGAATAGAGTATTGATGGATGGGATGGGGGAGGTGCCCGCGGTCGGATAAGAGTAGAATTCAGAACACTCATGGTGGCATACATCTTCTGCAAGGTTCTCAAGCATTATATCTAATGCATACATGCTTTTTGAAAATTACATACCACTCACTTTAACTGCAACAACTTGAACCTATCAACTCTCCCTAGGAATCAAGCGCCTCATCAACCATTTTTTTTCTAAATTGTCCATTATATCTTCGGAATGAGTATTTTTATCTAGTTGTCATGAAAGGATAACATATTAGAATATGTATTTAGAATATTCTATATATCTAGCTGTCTAAATCATGTTACATTGTAATATGTGTCTATACCTTGAATTCCTGATTACAACTAAATACTGTGTGTTTTTCTGTCATCGTAGAGAGTGTGAGATCAGGTGATCAAGGAAGTTGCAGGAAGTATCATGAGCATCCCTTGAGAATGCTGATTCATCTCTAGATAAATCGAGACTAGTAATCAAATAAGCAAGAATACAACATAATTATATTTCAATAAAAATAATCTCAGCTGTCACATATTGTTTCAGTAAGTTTTTCACGAGACCAGGTGAAGTGCTGGGTGGTGTTTTCACACCTAACACATCAACATGATATGCGTTATCCTCTCAAAATCACAATTTAAAAAACTATTTTCTAACAGTGATAGGATTTTTTTATGAAAGTATACTGCTATTATGTATTCACACCTTATATATGTAGAAAAATAGGTTTGTGTAACCACCAAAGAGCATATTGATCTGTATAGTCGATAGTTTAATGATGTATGAGTTTTACCTAATATTTGAAAAGAAGTATGACTGAGAGATGTCAAATACATCAACATAATTATGATTGGTTACTCGGCAACCATGCATTGATTGAGGTATTGAAACTTGAATTGCTCAGAGGCCTTTATTTGATCAACGATTCTGTTTGTCAGTCTTTTCCATAGGCATCCAGTAATTTGTCAAATGATCGAAAGTCCCCCCCTATCTATAAAATATACTATTTAATATAATAATGTTACATTTTGAGTGTACTATGCCAAAATAGTATGTCGGGTTTTGACGCATGGTCCACGACGAAGGCGAGTGGCTATGCGTCCAAAACCCTGACATACTATTTTGGCATATGTATATCGCAAAATGTAAATTATATTAAATCCTGAGTGTCATAATGTATAAAAACACAGCCACTTGATGTAGGCGAAGTCCATTTTTGTGTATTTTAAAATATCGATAGGTCTCTCTGCTCTCATAAATTCCGAGCGCAGTTTTATATGAAATTCATGCATGTTTAGTTTTTTAAGTCTAACGGTTAGGAGGGTTTCAACAATGTTGGTACCTTAGTCGAAATAGGGCTTGTCATAAGGACTAGATGTGAAATATGAAAGTCCCATCACTTGCATTCAAAAGTTATGGCTCAATGTTAAACGTTTTTTGAAAAGTAAGTCAAAACTTTCAAGGGTCAAGAATCAGGAGGTCAAAAATTTTGGCTCCCTAGCTTGCCGAGAAGGGCTTGTCAATAAGAATCACATGTGTACATATGAAAAGTACGCATCACTTGCCATTCAATAAGTTATGCCAATTTTAAAGTTTTTTTTGAAAAGTAGTCATTACTTCAAGGAGGAGGTTCAAATAACTTGGTACCAGTAGAATAATGCTTGTCATACAGGAACACACAGTGTGTCAATATGAAAATCCCATTCACTTGCATTCCCTATAAGGTTATGGCAACTGTTAAGTTTTTGAAAGTAGGTCGAATTCACAGTCAGAGGTCAAGAAATTATGGTACCAGAAAAAGGGCTTGTCATAATATGAACTACTTAATATGTACTTAGGAGATAAGTCCCATCTTTACTGAACATTTCTCGTTTAAAATTCATAAAAATTATTAATTATTTTTTATGCCTAAAAGCCTTTTAATCATTACAGTAGAAATAAAAATGTTAGAGAGTTACAGAAGTTATGGAATGTTGAAGTTGTTAATGCTCAGACCGTGATCACTGGATCCCTTCAGACTCTTGTCTAAGCATATCCACTAGCGCACGCTGAATACAGATGATCTCAGAGAGATGACTGTGTGAGAAGGACACTTGCATAGTATTGATAATATGAAAGAAATAAGAAATAATTTCTCAATTGATTTTCAAGTTTACCGGAGATTGAACTGATGTTCGCCTATTTGCAACTATATAATTCTGCGTAGCGGATAGATAGATTATTTTAGCTCATGTGTCTAGCTAAATAAGGATCCAACATTGCTCCTTAATAACACGTATATACTGTAAAATTATTAAATCATGTAAGATCTGCTAATCTTTCTTATATATAATTAAATGTATTACCAACTAAGCTATTCAAATCCTTTCTTTGTCTGATATGTCCGATCTCAGGACTTCTATTTCCCAGTTCTCGAATACAAACGATCACAACATGTATACAATATAGATTTATGTGTAATCGGTTATAGTGGATATTAGCTTCAAGCCTGATCGTCACAAGAATATATAGCAGACACTTCCATTCTATTTGTCTGTGAATTTTGGTACGTTACATCTGGGACTTTGACGTAGCTCGACCGATGTCAGAATATATAACACAGGACAATAAGCTTAAGTTTGTCGAAATGTACAATAGCCCTCTGTCGTGTGACGTATTGAATTAATAGAACTGTTGTACCGTAGAAGTTTTAGATTATACGGTATGAACTGGTTATTAAGTTGATTCTGGCACGATATATAGCGTAAAGTAGTATGTTTCCACTAATCAGTGCTCTAAAGTTCTGGGGTGGGGTTAGATCATATGGACGATGAGACATGAAGGGTGTCTTGGATGTTTTATAATCGCTGATTGCATGCGACTAACCCTCGGACAATATAGCTCACTTATAGCTAAGAGCCTGTCTTGAGAACGACGATCAGATCCGCGCATCACTTCACGGTAATTGTCTCATAAGACTTTGGGCACTATTTTTAACAGCACTAGAAGTATAGACCTTAGAAGAGTGTTCCACGTATTAAATTAACAAGTCAGTCTCATTCAGCGGAGGATTGTGATCATCGGGAGATAGAGATATGTCATCTGATAATTACACAGCAATAATTGATTTGCTTAACGGATTTGTTTTAAATCGTATCCCTGATGCATTGTAGTAGCGATACAAGTTAACGTAGATTTCTAGTGAGAAAATAGCTGGTTGAAGTCTGTGACAGCGAGCGTTGATGTGTAATACACGGCACAAAATGACTTCAGCGCTGCTTGAACAATTCTCTTGTGAGGTTATGAATTTTGATACACGCATTTTTATGAAGTGATGTTTGTTGAACCGAAATCTTTGACATAAACTTGATGTCACTCGCTGATAATGTGTCTAGATTATCCACCTACGAGGATGTTGAAAACGAAGAGTCGTTAAGTATGGTATATCGTTTTCAGTTATCGTTGTCATTACAGACCGATGAGCACTTTAATTGCTCTGTCGATCCCAGAGAGATATAAATAGAAAATAAGTTCATAATAGGATGTGTTTATGAACGTAAATATGATGACGTATTAGACTAAACAAATGATTTATAATAGGTATAGAATATCGATGCTCTTAGTCATTGGAGAGTGAAATTTGTGTGATTTTTAATACACTCCTCATAATACTATGAATTTGTGAGTAACGATGCCCTGAGATATTAAGAAAACGTGTCACCGGTACTATCATCGAGACAGAGAGTGATAGCTTAAGTATCCAGGGTCCCAGTACATCAGACCAGAATTAGTTTCTCTCTGCGGCTACGCCGTGTTGGTTACACCTGAATGGAACATTCGGGGTACCATGGAATCTTCGACTAACTCCCCATATGTGACACTATTCGTTAATTCTGTATACTTATTACTAACAATTCGACATGAATCCTTTACTTATTTTTCACCGCGTATACTTAAATCTCCGTTAGGCATACGGTCTATGATTTGGCGCTAATTCCAAGTGGATAACTCTCGCTGTTTGTGTTAGGACTAAATCCCCGGGCCGTATAGCTGTCAGGTGCTGGAGATTAATCCCCTGACTTTGAGGGAATGTCGTTCAATTGAACACTGGGCTTACTCGATAAATCCCTTGAGTTATATCTTTTTTTTATATTATAAACGGACACACGCAGAAAGTCGACAATGTATCTTGTTCATGATATTTTTTTAGACCATATCGTGTTCCTATTGATTACACTTTGATAACAGATCTGGGCGTCCTTAAAGCGGGGACCTAATATGTCTACGTCACATCTGCTGCAGATCATGTAGCGATATGCTACAAAATTGTGCCATATATTGTAAAAACAGATTGCGTTAGTCATACATTGTGAGAGAGAGGCGTGACAAATTCAGACGATCTCAACGCTGCATATCCAATTAGAGTCTGATAGATTCTATAATTACTATCGAGTATTTTTGAGTGTAAATATATGGGGAGAATGTCTAAACTCATACTGGCTCATAGCTCATCAGGTGATATAATGTCAAAGAGAAATAAATATATGTGTCGGTATATACAGATGCTCTTGATATATCTCATTGAGTGAAATAGTAAATCATCTGAGCTAGGGTCCAAGTCCTCGATGAATAAATTCTTAATGGAATTGGGATTTTCAGGAGTATTGTGTAACCGTAGTACTGATAGCCAAATGATTCATGATAGATTTGAATATCTTAGATAAAATTGGTATTAGTTGGGAGACCTTGTTATTTATCATCAATTTAAATACACACCACTCTGTTGTGGATAGAAAAACTTTTAGGCATTTACTTTCTTTTATAGACAGAATCACATTTAGTCGTTTAATCACTCTGAGCGAATACTATTAATGCGACGGTATAAGCCGAAGCTGGATCAAGTTGTCGTATGCTTCTAGCATATGTGATTGATTTCCTGTCCTCGGTCCTGAGGATAAGTGGTGCGTGAATCGACTCGCAATAAACGGCGCATTATTAAAATTTTAGTTCTGTGATTTACAGGAGTAGAATCACTTTAACATTGCAGGAAAATTCTTGCTCTTAACTCTCAATTGAAAATGACGTTAGTGTCGAGCGATAGTCCAATGATTGAATTTGTTAAGAGATTTTCATTTCATCGGGATGTCAAGCAACAATATGCAAGTTACGATGCTTAATACTGTAAAGGAGCTTTATGATAAACACAAACAGAGAAAGATGCTCAGTGAACAACCATCATACTGTATAGTTATGTCGATGTCACAGCATGGTTGACTAAGGGGCAAAACAATAACGTAAGTTAGGATGACTTAGGGATTAGGAGGTTCGCAGTAATTGATATGGATTCCTAATTATTTTTTTTTGTTTATAATGTTGCAACAGTCATAAATTAGTACAGACGGAGAGATAGTTCACTCATCATGAGAAGAAAATCATTGAGTGGAGAACGGGTCTTACTATCAATTGGAAAGTTAGCGCGTAGCAGTATGATGGCTGACATATATAGGTAGGCGTTCGATGCATCGGACACTAAAATCTAGATTGCTCTTTGCAGCATTCAAGTGAATAAGAATCGTGATTAATTTATTCAGTATCACAGCAAGCACTTGCTAGTGACACAGCGGACCTAATCCTCATATAACGTTTTATATTCCGGTATCATCCCAATGACTGCCCCATTCACTCGCTCTCAAGATCACGTCTATAGGTTCGATCAATCAGGCGCGACCTATTTCTAAGTCAAGGATATCAGAGACTATTCTCACTGACTGGCAACTGTATACATACATAAGTGTGGTGGTGCAGATTAATAACTGTTATCAGTTGTAAATGTTGCTGAAGTATTTGTACAGTAATTCCATCTATTTGAAGAGTCCAGGCATTATAGTGGGTATAGGGCGGATTGGTATCTCAACCCAGTAGTGCGCGGCTGGTTTTCTGGATTCGGATGTCCATGCTTCATTCGACAACAGAGGGTGAGTTTAGTTTTCCTTATATTTTAAAACATCGATTGTATTTTAGCTTCTATATATATGTGGTAATTCAATTGCTACATCTGTCCCATTAATAACTGGTTCCAATCTCGTAACCGTCTGGGGTAATTCTTCCAATCTTACATTGACATTAGATAATCATTCGATATAAATTATCTTTAATTGTTGAAAGAGAATTGGAAAATCTAATGTATATAACGTGATTAGTGTATTGATTATACAAAACAATCGTGTTAGTAATTTTAGAGTCCATAACTGCTAGTATCATAGGGACTTTACATAACTGTATATAGTCAGAAATATTAGACTAAGGATTATCTACATAGCAATTGTTAGAGCAAAAGGATGATATAAAATTAAAATTTTAATCGTTTTCTATTTTTTAATGCATAATTCCATGCGGCACTTTCAGAAAGTAATTACTAAAATATAAGACGGCGCCAATCCTAGAAAACAATATCTATTAAAATGACGACAGGCAGGTTCCTTCGGGATTCTTTTCAATGCTCAATGCTGATCAGTGTGACAAAACACTACCTCTAATATGAAACTGTTAAAGAAATTCTGACAAGTTATACTATAAAGAATTAGAAAAAATCTACCGAGCGTTTATCTAATTTTTCTTATTGGCTCGTGTGGTCATCTTACAAAGACACGCATTCACTTTTCATAAATCAATCGTTTATATTCGGAATCTCAAAGCTGTCTTCACGTCTGACTGTGATAAGCATCAGTGGTGGTGGATATTAGACACGTCTCAAATTGGCAATTTAGGGATGGTAGTACTTCAATCCAATGCGAAGAATAGTTAACCTTAACATGTTGTTTCAGCAACTCATAATTTCTAGCATCAGATCTGACATCGGCGCACTATGACAGTAGCCAGTGCGAGGATTAAGTCGACACCTGAGCATTTTTCCGTTCCTTTCAATTCTTACGATGCATGCAGCGGCTGCGGCGGATAGGGGGGCGGGGCTGGCTCAATGTGGTTAGGAGGGAATATCGGTATTTCACAACAGAGATGCTAAATTGTGCGGTATATGATATTATGAGGTTTACAATCATTGTCAATGCTCCTAGGTGTACTGAGTGTGTAATTATATTGTGTAACCTTGCTAATAGTTGTTCGAGAAATTTGATCTCATGAGATAATGTGACCCGTACATACATTATTACTAACCAATGTGCAACACGAGGGACACATCTGTACTCATTGTTGTCGTCGATTTCCATACTTACATTCAGTGGTCTCTGATGGACAAGAAATGATATTTGCTGACAGCTACGCATATTTGTTAACGTCGAATTTTTCGCGACCTTTATGTGGCTAGGTCAAGCAGCAGTATTTATTTCTTCAGCATAGGATATCTTTTTAAATGGCAATCGCAAGAAGTAACTGCACATTTAATTATTTAATTTTAGGTCACCTGGTTCCATTACTATCGAGAAACCATTACCTTGAGTGTCTCAGATTAGGAGTAAGACTCTACCTTCGGACTGTATCTGTGCTATATTTGTCTGAATCTGTCACCTCATACCTGCTTAATTAACATATATCAAGTTCGCGTAGTCTGTGTATGTGTAGCTGTAGGGTGATGATTAATTGTGCTGAGAGTATGTCACATGTAATGGATCGACGATATAATGATTTTATATGGTCTGTCATAGAATTGAGTCTGGTGTATAATTGATCTGAAGGTCGATTTCGGTATGACGTCTGTTCTCTTTTGGGCGCAAGGACATGGTAGTCAATTTGTATTTAACATATAAAGTTCATGATCACATAGAATAGATCACCTATTAAGAGTAGTTACTTTAGGGCTATATAATTCGAAAACACGCTCACTGGACGGTGCAAATTTAGGTCATGGACACTTTTCTCGAACTATATTAGGCCTTCTTTCGAAATTTGAAAATTCCATCTGTTTTTTAAATTACGTCTTCCTAAGAGTTATACTTTGTTCTGATATGAATAGTTTTAAAATCTTACTACGAACTGTACGAATTACATGGGGATCTATGACAAATACTACTATTGCTGGGGGTGCGCCACGGGGAGGTGGCCGAGACTATTCTTTTTTTGTTTTTTGGTTATTTAAGGAGGGAGTCTAGGACTGAGCAATTTCGACCATGATAACCTAGTTGAGCTAGAACCAGACCTAGGTTAGACGCTATCACTGATAGATCAATAGTAGTTGTGATGATTAGCTGAATAATACACCGATTGGTGTGCTCTCTATACTTCACATGGGGATCTATATGGGTTAAGTACATGATTAGATAGATAAGTGTCTAAAATGTAGGTAAAACTTACAATAATGAAATATCTGCTCCGCTAGCGAATAAAACACAAGAGCTTCATGAGGGGGAAAGCGGATTTCTAATGACAAACAATTCTATCTCAGGTCAAGGGAGTCACATCAATATTCGCTAGCTTTGTGTTGCTTGGATGGTGGTATTAGAGTTGAGGCCACTCAAATGTCTTCAGTACATAACTCAAATCATATGCGATGGCTCTTAATGTGACGTTTAAATTCGACAATTCTTTAATTTCTCCAGATCCGTCTAATTGAAAGAATGACTCTTCACTCCAGGGACCAATGAATAAGCGGCCTCAACATTCGCGGGATTCTTTAGTTAGAAAGACGGTTATCAACTATACTGTGAATCTTCTTACATCAGTACAATGACTTATGAATCATTGATTACAAATGCATAAAATGCTACTGCAAAATACTACATTCACTAACGCTTGCATTGATATAATGCTAATTCTCAGTAATCTTCACTGTACGAAATTTCATTGATTCGGGAGCTCGATGGTAGCTGGTAACTGCTGGTGATTTTTAACTATTGCACAATCAATATTGTGACAATATCCAATAAACAACAATAATAAGAATTGCATATATACGATAATAAACAAACGAATGGCCATGCAGATAAGCTTCGGTGGTTTGTTCGCTTACTGGAAAATTGCTGTTCGCTAGAATACTAATGTTTAAATGATGTAACCTTTCAATGCAATAGACTAATAGAAGCGCTTTTTCACACACCGGCATATCTAAGTAGTGTTTAATGTCCTCTCTGGTGAACAATGATTTAGCATTAGCTGAGGTCAAAAGTCAAGTGTGTAGTAGTTACTTAATGCATTAGTAAACTGGTTGCCACTAACATTCAATCGTTTGAAGATACATTTTACTCCCTCATATAACAAAGACCACTAGCCGCAAGCTTCCTGGTTGGATCCATAAAGTTTATTTGTGCAGTGCACACTATACAGCTTAGCTCACTTGATCCATGAAAACTCAAAAATGTCAGATAGGGAGTACGGTGATTCCGAAGACCACGATCTTATAATTTCTAGCTATCTATATACGGTAGGAGATGGATGATATTGAATTACTAGCTTTTACCATTAAACCTACATTCACCCACATGAGTAACTTTGTATAAGGAGGTAAGCAATAAAGGGACGAGGTAATGTACTACCAAATATAATACTATTACTAAATATTTTGGTCTATATTTGACTCAAGAGCTCAATCAATATTACTATCCTCGCATAATATCCAGTAAAGAAAAAGACATTATTAGCAAAATAAGATAACATCGTCCTGACGATTTAGGGTATAGCTCAGGTAAGCTCTATTTCTCAACTCACGAGTAAGAGTGTAATCGAACAGGAAATCGATAAGAAAGCTCTACATTGTCTTTTACGTGTATAATCTTATTAGCTTCGAGATCGGTGTCAAGAACGAGCATATAAAAGAATTCCAAATGGCACGAACTGTATACTTGACACGTCAGAAAAGCGAGAGTTGATGGTGATATGTAGAGAGTATTGAGGCTAATCTGGCAGCTCTGTAGCATACGCTTAGCTCACACAGAATACCAAAAGGTTGGCATCAATAGTGGATAGGATATATGTTCAGTAGAGGGTGCTCAGGTCACGAGGTGTCATCAAGTCAGAATGCTTGAAACAGGCTGTTCCAAGAAGGAAATTCAGTTCTATGCTACAGTCTCCGTTCAAAATCACCGCAGATATTCAGTCTGGCGTGTGATCAGCAACAAAATCTGCTGCTCGCTATTACATTTGATTGAGAGTACGTTGAATCATGTAGGTACATAAGTAGGAGTTACTATCAAAGAGATCATCACATGTTGTAGCTGAGAGAATCAGAGTAATGATCTTAGGCATGCAGTCCCAAATAGTAGGAAGCGTCCATATCACTAGAAGACTACATGAGACACCACATTAAGCACGTTTCGTGATGATCGATAGCTCGACAGCGGAGAAGTTTAGGTTGAATTATTGTTGTAGTTTGGATGTAGGTTTCACGTCACCAAGCTCGCGGGTTGTTGACACATACATCTTACTGGGAGAAAGAAACTGTGTAGGTGGACTATATATGTACAAAGTTATATAACCAACAAGGTACAGAGGTACAGGAAAAAATATATATCTATTGGCACGTAGTCTTAAAATACCTTACTGTGATAGAGTACATTAATCCGTGTTGTGCTACCACTGGATGTTGATGTCTTGTCTATCTTACATGTTACTGGAATTCATATCTTTTCCCTCTAAACATATTAATCTGTTCCTATGCTGGGAAATATATTGGACTCTTGTCTGATTATTCAGATTATCTAAGAATTCTACAGTGAGGTCTGAGCAGATGCTGATCTCTTTATGCCAATATTGTGGATGTATTTTTATTTCAATACTTGTTATCTCTCAAAATCGGTGGATAGTAAGAGACATACTAGCATTATATGATTGAGGTAAGTCTTTTTTATTAGTTATCACGGGGAGGTTTGCAGGGGTTTATCGGTCAAACATTTTACACTCTTTTGCCATGATAAGTCTGTGACCACTCTATTTACATTTAGGACAGGGAGGGGCATGTGGAATTACGTCCTAAACTTCACTTGCTACAAGTGTGTGTATATGTCTCTCAGTCTAGTACCGATTTGGCCGAATAACGCGCCACAAGCACAGGCCAGGTAGTCGTTATCGGTGCGATTTATTATCTTATGAGCGAGGCGCCAAATCCTAATAATTACGTAAATAAGTTGATGTTGCAGGAGTTATCTAAGCGAAGTACGCTACTCTCTAGGATAGCTACAGTACTGCTCATCGCAAATTCCTACTGTCTGACTACTATAGTGATTCTATGTTTTGCGAGTATCACAATATCATCAACTAAGCCTAATTCCCATATATGTGTGGTAAGCTGATGAATTGTATTACATAACTCTTAATTAGTATAGACTGGTCTATTTATTCCTCTACGATTAAAGAGCTTCAGACGGTTGTTAACCGCACTCCGTTTATTCTTTTTTTGCCTTTGCATGCTCGATACTTACGGGCTAATCACGGCAGGTGCGTACCGGACGTTCAGCACAGAAGTGATTCAGCGTAACGCTCATCATTTAAATATATGGAAGCTGACTTGAGCTTATTGCATACAGGAGGTCCGTGGTTCCTAGTGCGATTCCACTAGCATCGCGAGTAATTCATCGACGATTAGACTCAGTCATGGGCTTGTGAGATCTCTAGGGTTTCATCTTGCTATCACACTGAAGTTCTGCAGGCTCATTGGCGATCTCCTACCTATGAGTCAAGGGATATAATATGTACTACCTTGGTGCTGTCTGGGAGAGGTTCGTTCAAGAAATCTTTTTCAGAATTTGTTATCGAATCTGTCTCTCTAAAGAGCGCTGGTGAAACCAGGACCTGTCTTTCTTGCAACTTGTAGAAGGTGTACTTCTGGATTGATCATACATTGTTTGTCGTGATGGGTCTTAAAATTTTATGGTCAGATAAAGCGTTGAGGAGGTTATCTAGAGGTAGATAACACGCTATCATACTATCACAATTCCACTAACACTCATAATATCTATAATCGTTAGTGTGAGATGAATGGCTGAATGAGTATTGCATTATTGGTATTTACTATTTTATGAGAATCAAATTATATATTGTTATTTCCAGGATATCGCATTGTATATCTATGGACTATGCTTCGTAATTTATGAATACAAGACAGAGGGATTATACTTAAAGAGAGAATTGTTGCATAAACTAAAGGAAACAAAGAATTATCTCTCGAAACTTGGACAGTAAATGAGCATCACACTTGTTAGATTCACGTATGAAACTAAGCTCAATAGCATGTCTGTCGCCTTCCAGGTGTGGTATGACTAATAAAGTAACATCAAAGAGAGATCATTACGATCTTTGTCTTGAGTCTCGTACTATATAATGTGTAGTTGGACAGCTCGATGAAAATTACTAGAGTGTGAAATAGACGTAAATGTTGAGATATTTTATATTTCGTGTCAGTAATTCGTACATTCATTTTCGTGCTTCGTGAATTAACCATCTGTGCTAAACTTCTAGATAGTCAGGTGTAAGGTGGAAAGACGGGGTAACACTTGAGATTGAGAAATTCCAATCAGTATTCATAACATCTGTCACATGAAGGGCTCATGCTCAGATATCTTATCAACCTTTCTATAAAGTATTACTCGTAGGTGTAAGATGCAATATATCTATGAATCGAGTGTTTATTTATAGTCCGTGAAGTTGCGAAACAGGTTCTTGTGCTTGGGTTCTGCAAAAAATCTATGCAGGAGGACTACATTTTTTCGATCAATCTTACGGAGATTGCGAGGGGTCATGTCTAGTGTTGTAGTGGGGGGTTGGGGTGTTGTTGTGTGGAGACGTTGGCTTTAGTGATCTGCGAACTAACTAACTATCTAGAGATTGATTAGTGCGATGCTGATATTCTATTAGCTTGTGTTTAGTGTTGCGCGGCTATCATTAATCAAGGACAGTCATAAGAGCTCATTATTATCTGTGATAGGTGTATCAAACAATTACTAAATCGACCAAGTAGTGTCAGAAGTGATGTGAACTCACGAGTAAACGACAATCAATAATCTTATAAAACTGGCTTGAATTTTAATGTAGTAGTTACGATCGATCTTTTGGGTCAGGGGTGCTAGCTAGCTATAACTGAATTATTGATGTAAAAAGCACTAGTCTTGATTATTCAAGTACTAGAATAGGTACGGGAATCTAATAAATAATCTACAGAAATTAGAAACATAATTCATGTATGTGAGATATGAATATTCTAGCCAGATGTTTGTCATGAGCAGGGGTCTCAGAGGGTACGCTAGATAAAGTAATGTTCTTCATACATTATTAAGGATCTAGTGTGAGATATAGCGTGTCAGATAAATTCGTAGAGGAGTGCACTCATCTACATTTATCTAAATGAATACTCGCTTTGCAGTAAGCACTTATCAGATACAAATGAAGACAACGACTCAGGAATGGTAAGGGTACCATAGCATTTACCTGATAGGTGAAATACTCTATGGTCGTCATTACGTAGATATCGAATTTTTTTTTATGTTTTCACGTAGTTTCCTCAGAGCATAAAGTCAATGTGCAAAGGTTTACTTGTCTTTGCATATGTAGAAATACATTTATCAAACAACAATGCTTTTTAAAAATAGTGGTGCATTGTTTTTACTATTTTAAAAAAGTTCTTAGATGCTCTGTGAATATTAGACGGTAGGGTGGATAAAAACAGAGGAGGGTGGAATAAAGATGAACTGAATATGTGGAGGTAATGTAGAGGGAAATTTAAATATGTAGATAATGAAAATTACGATAAAGCGATCAATGCCATTCATCCCACAAAAGAATTCGCAATTAAAGTTGGGCAAACACGGACCCCTAGACACCTAGCATGTATCTACCCGAGGTGGGATCAGTTGTTAGGATTAAGACATATCTGTTGGCTCACTGGGTTAAACACCTATAAGACGGAAGT
>CAJDSM010068002.1:0-12754 GCA_903981925.1 Ostrea lurida | reverse complement strand
AAAGAAGGTAATGTAAACTCATGAGGAACCTGATAATTGTCCAACCATATAGTGTAGCTAGTAGTGTACAAAGTTAATAAAAATATTTAAAGTGATCAAAACATTGCACCATGAATAACAGACCAACAAAGGAATATTAACATAACCTATTTTTTATCATATACTGTAACTTGGTATTATTATGCAAAGATCTGCAGGCTGATATGAAGACGTCACAATCACCATACTGCACCGTCGGTGCAAAAAATCAATTCGAATATCTTGCACGCCGCAAAAATAAATACTCAGTTGTCCATCAATGGAAATATGTCACAGGAGACAAGGTCTGTAGAGTTGTAAGCATAGAAAATGCATGCTTTTACCAATGGCTTATTTTAAGCTTGACAGTATATAAACATAGATAGAATATTACATGATAAAACATCATATTCGCAAGGCATTATCTGCCCTAAGCGGCCCCATATCAACCCTCGGTTATTATGGGGCCTTCTCGCTGATAGCCATGCGTATGGATTTTAGCATGTAATAGGCAATGTGTGATATTCTCGTATGTATTACACCGCTAAAACAAGAGCCCATAGGCCTAGTCAGTACAACTGAATATTTGTTACAAGCATCATTAGTCCACGGAGCTATCTAGAAAAAAAATCCTGGTCTGAATACATCTGACTAATTTCTAATACTTAGCAATAAGATGTGTTCCTTAAAAACTGGAGTCCTCCAAAATGCATATATTGAGTATTATTAAATACAGTTTGAAAGAACTGTACCTAATATAATATAATACTCAAAATATGACAATATTTAGATTTAAGTCCCACTTTTGGAACCAAAAACCTATCTGTACTGGAATCCAATGAACTTAAGGACCTACCAATCCGAAATATCTATTTCGGTGTCAGATAGTGTGCAGATGATGTTAAAGATAAGTACGTGCACTAATATATCAGGATAGGCTAGACCCATCCTGGAAGTCCGTGGACCAGATCCAGCAAAGTGTTTCAATTAGAGGGGTCTCAGAATTAATATGATAGCCATTTTCAAGTATTATCTAAAGTGTTTAAAGAAATACTTTTAGCAAAGTATTATATAAGGTCAGGAATATCATTAATTACATTACGGAATGTGAGTCGGTGGTGTGTGTGGAGTGGTCCGAATTAGGTAAATAGAGAAAACTCTGGAAAACACGTGTGTCATGCCGTGTCGCTCGCTGCGCGAAGGCTCAGTTGCTAGGATTTTTACCGATTATTTCACAATACTTCTACTTTATTGATAAAATTGCCGACTCTGTGGTCTGGATCTATAAATTTACAGACCCATACAGATCGTTTCCAACGCATGCAGCAGAATGACACTCGGCAGTGGACCAAACCGATACACCGTGCATAGAGTTTACAATTTTAATCCACTGTAACCTCCACATAAGATGTTAACCTACTGAGATCAAAGTGAACCACACATGTTTGGAATTTTGAATATCGAGTCCGAAATTAATTAGAGATCGAACAACAAAGCGACAGGGATAGGACACGAAATATTGATTTTTGAAATAAGGGTCGGGAGAAAATTTAAGTCGGTCGGGTAATCGGAAAACACACTTTTTTTTTGCACTAAATGGGATTCTCAAAAGGAAGCTGCAAAACAGCGCGGCCCGCATAAGAGTGTCATATGGCGATTCATGCACGGGAAAGGTAACTCGTATTGCACTGTCTTCGATAACATGTGAATTGGATGAAAATAAAGTGATTCTCTCGTATTAAAACACTAAGGAAGTACCACTTATACAAATACAAAACAAAGGCCACAACATGTAGAATAACCACATGCGCAATCTGACTTGCTGAGCTCTACGAAGAACGACTGTTCCCTATTGAGTCCGCAGGAAAGAGAAAGACCAATCACATGTGCGAGCATCGGAAGTATCACCGAGCCCGATTCGGAAACCGAAAAGTAATTTAAACTAACTTAAAAGATACTTACTACTTACGTTTCAAATTCTATCTTCTCTACCGGTTTCTGAAAGTCCAACAACGTTTTCACTGCAAAGCCTTTATCGGTGCTGCCATTAATTTAGGCTGGTACCAGTGGCGGATCAGGATTGTTGTCAAAGGGGGGTTGGGGGGGGGTGACTGGGGTGGGGTGGGGGGGGTGAGTTGTCACATCGGTTGAAAAAAGGAGCTAATAAGCTCTGGATGACACCAAAGTGGTGGCCCAGGCGGCAAAGCCCCCCCCCCCCCCCGAAAGCACCTTGTTTAGAGCTTTTAAAGTTACTTTTAGAGGTTAATTTAGCTACATATTCTTTTGGTCACTAAAAAAAAGGGGGAGGCAGGCCCCCTGTCCCCCTCTAACTCCGCCACTGGGCTACTGATAACGAATGCTGCGACACAACTTTCAAAGGTTGTGAAATTTATGGCAGCAATTAAGAAGGCCAAGTTGATTCATGTTGGTCATTTCTGAATGAATCTTGATGTTCCTGGAGCAAGATTAGCTAGAGTATCCTCGCTGATACAATGTGGAGATCGTTCTACATGTACTTGGAATATATTATTATGCATTGAGAATATTTATCATTTAATTATGAACAAACGAATGACCAAATAAAAACGTTATCCTTGCGTTTTAAGGCGTTTCTGAGTAAGACATTCTAAAAAATTTCTAAAATGTAAGTCATAAACATTTCCCAAACTGAAACTGAAAACAATCAGCGAAATGTTTTATAAACATTTTTGTAACATTATTATCATATCGATGATATACATGATATTAATAATAAGAATTTCTATAATAGTATTGTTATATGCTATGAGTAAAAAAAAAAACCCAATTAACGTTATTCTTACGTTTTAAGGCGTTTCTGAGTAAGACATTCTAAAAACATTTCTAAATGTAAGTCATAAAACATTTCTCAAACTGAAACTGAAAACAATAAGCGAAATGTTTTATAAACATTTTTGGTAACATTATTATCATATCGATTATATACCATGATATTATAAATTAAGATTATCTATAATAGTATTGTTATATAGCTATGAGTAAAAAAAAACCCAATAAAAACGTTATTCTTAGTTTTAAGGCGTGTTCTGAGTAAGACATTCTAAAAACATTTCTAAAATGTAAGTCATAAAACATTTCTCAAACTGAAACTTGAAAACAATAAGCGAAATGTTTTATAAACATTTTTGTAACATTATTATCATATCGATTATATATACATGATTTTATACAATTTAGGACTGTTTAGCGGGAGACATCACAAATTATCAGGTCGAAGTAGGGTTATCACCGAGGGCGCCTATGCGCCCGAGGGTGATAACCTACTAAGACCTGATAATTTGTGATTTCTCCCTGCTAAACAGTCCATAATAGTTTTATTTTTCCGAAGAATCTAAAAGTATTTTTAAAAAAGCATCTTGAAAAACATTCTTGACTTGATTTTTTTATGTAAAACGTCATCAAGATCGTAACAACTTTTTTCTACAAAAACAAGCCGGAAAGCTTTCGATTGTGACGTCATAATAGAGTGAGGCAAAAACACAACGTCAAACGTAACATTTCGCAACTTGTTTCTGCGCCATTTCATCTACAGGAGAACAACACAGTTGTCACCCGCGCCGTGAGGGAGACATCACGATTATCTCCCTTCACGTGGCCAGCCCTGGACCAATGAAAGTGACTGTAATTATTCTAAAAGGATAATAATATAAATTATGAATTCTAGAATAGTATTGTTATAATGCTAGAGTAAACAAAAAAAAAAACAATAAAAAACGTTTATTCTTGCGTTTTTAAGGCGTTTCTGAGTAAGACATTCTAAAAACATTTCTAAAATGTAAGTCATAAAACCATTCTCAAACTGAACTCTGAAAACAATCAGCGAAATGTTTTATAAACTTAAGTGTAACATTATTATCATATCGAATGATATACATGATATTATAAATTAAGATTTTCTTATAATAGTATTGTTATATGCTATGAGTAAAAAAAAACCCCAAAAAACGTTATTCTTACGTTTTAAGGCGTTTCTGAGTAAGACATTCTAAAACATTTCTAAAATGTAAGTCATAAAACATTTCTACAACTGAAACTGAAAACAATAAGCGAATGTTTTATAAACATTTTTGTAACATTATTATCATATCGATTATATATACATGATATTATAAATTAAGATTTCTATAATATGTATTGTTATATATGCTATGAGTAAAAAAAAAAACCCAATAAAATTTATTCTTACGTTTTAAGGCGTTTCTGAGTAAGACATTCTAAAAACATTTCTAAAATGTAAGTCATAAAACATTTCTCAAAACTGAAACTGAAAACAATAAGCGAAATGTTTTATAAACATTTTTGTAACATTATTATCATATCGATTATATATCATGATATTATATCCAATTATGGACTGTTTAGCGGGGAGACATCACAAATTATCAGGTCGAAGTAGGGTTATCACCCGAGGGCGCCTATGCGCCCGAGGGTGATAACCCTACTAAGACCTGATAATTTGTGATTTCTCTCCCTGCTAAACAGTCCATAATAGTTTTATTATCCTGAAGAATCTAAAAGTATTTTTAAAAAATCATCTTGAAAACATTTCTTGACTTGATTTTTTTATGTAAAACGTCATCAAGACGTAACAACTTTTTCTACAAAAACAAGCCGGAAAGCTTTCGATGTGACGTCATAATAGAGTGAGGCAAAAACACAACGTCAAACGTAACATTTCGCAACGTGTTTCTGCGCCATTAATCATCTACAGGGAGACAACACAGTTGTCACCCGCGCGTGAGGGAGACATCACGATTATCTCCCTTCACGTGACAGCCCCTGGACCAATGAAAGGTGACTGTAATTATCTAAAGGATAATATATAAATTATGAATTTCTAGAATAGTATTGTTATAATTGCTATGAGTAAAAAAAAAAAAAAAAAAAAAAAAAATATATCTTATTCTTTGTTAAGCGCGTTTTGAGTAAGACATTCTAAAAACATTTCTAAAATGTAAGTCATAAAACATTTCTCAAACTGAAACTGAAAACAATCAGCGAAATGTTTATAAACTTAAGTGTAACATTATTATCATATCGATGCTATATACATGATATTATGAATTATGAATTTCTAGAATAGTATTGTTATATGCTATGAGTAAAAAAACCCAATAAACATGTTTTCTTACATTTTAAGTGGTGACTGAGTGGGATATTTTAAAAACATTTGTAAGATGTAAGTATAAAACGTTTCTCAAACTGAAGCCGTAATCAATCAACGAAATGTTTTATAAACAATTTTAAAATGTTTAAGAATGAAAGCACAATCGCATATTAAAATGGTTTTAAGTGGTTGTTAAGTAAGATATTTTGACATCAATTTTTAAGATGTAAGTATAAAACATTTTTTAAATGTATCCTTAATCAGCCAATGAAATGTTTTATAAACATTTTAAAAAGTTTTAAATCGAATGCAATTTTTTAAAAATGTTTTAACAATGTTTTTAAGAACATTTAACCCAACCTTCTGCAACATAAATAAAATGTTATGAAATGTTTTTGCTAATCCCTGGGTCAGTCAATAGATCAAAGGCCAATCTTCAAAGACAAAGACATTGATCGAGGTGTTGTTTTATCTTATTGTTTGTTATTTGTTTCTTTTTCTGGTTTCTTTTGCTGAGCACAACATATTTGAAGTCAATGATGCAGCTTTCACATCAGACATTGAAAACCGATAATTTGTATCTGCTTATTGAAATTTGATATATTGTGAAGTTTGCTAACAATCTTGTTGTAAAATATTATGTAGCTTTTATCTTGTTATCTATAATAGGAGATAGAAGAATACATGGAAAAGTTTTGGAAGTTGATTCCGGATGAAGACAGAGATTGGTTCTTTGAATCTCTTGATGACCGGGATTACGCACTGGGTCTCATGGAACTTAATGAGAAGAGCAAGGAAAGGCTCGAGTCCATTAAAAATTCCATAGTCAAGGTTGTGTCTGAAAAAATCAACACAAAGATTGAGGTACGCTCTTCATGGGCGTTGCTTGAGCAGTCAATATCCGATGGAGGAAGGAAGGTATTGTCCCTTGAGGACATTTCTGAAATAAACAAATCCCTCCCACAGGAATATCAGCTTCAAGATCGTGCTGAGATATCAGAGTTTTTGAAGTGCTTTCACAGCAATGGTTTATGTTTATATTTTGAAGATGAGAGATCAAGAGAACATGTTATATGGGATATCCAGTGGTTTGCTAATGCGTTTAGCAAACTCATAGCTGACAGAAATCATATCACAAAGGACTGTAAAAGAAGATATATCAAAGAATGGACATCTTTCAATAAAACAGGAGAACTGAAAGAAAAACTTGTAGACGCCCTCTGGAAAGATGAACCTTCATATGGGGAAAATAAATCTGAGATTGTGTCTTACATGGAAAGATTGCTTATGACTGTTGCTATCAGTTCAACTGGTGCTACGTCAGAATCGGAAAAGTCGTGGTATATCCCATGCATGAACAAAAGAATTTTTGAGAAAGGCATTTTTGAAAAAGATTGGGAGTATTCATCAGTTTTGTGTTTCAGATTCACATCTTTTGCCATGTTTGTGTTTTATAGGCTGATAGCCTATTGTACGGGTTCCCTTAAGTGGAAAGTTCCTTCAGATGGAGAGGGAAGTCAAGCTCTGTATCAGACAGCAGGAGTGTTTGATTACAAAAACCATACCGTGGTTCTCAGCATCAATGATAATGACATACAGGTCCAAGTGATACGAATCAAACCATCACGTATAGAGGTTGAGGTATCGCATGATGTTGGAGAATCCATTGATAGTGCCCTTCAAGAATTGACAAAGACATTTAATGAGCAAAAAGTATTTGAGAAAGGATACAAATGTCAAAAATCCATTTGTAATGAGGAGGACCAATCATTTACTTCTGCCATTGAATTGTCCCAAATCATGGCTGACGTCGCACAATGTCCATCCTGCCCTATTACTAAGAAGCATGACATAAACGTGCAAGACATCATGGCTTTCTGGGAAAAGGTAAAAGTAGAAGATAAATCACCCACAATACAATGTTTCATTTTCTTAGCTTACTTTTTCAGACTTTTTTGGAGATGTAAAGGCAAAGATAATGAACAGTGATCAATCTCGTAATCCAAATAGAATACAAAATCAAGAGTTGTGCAAACAAGGGCCCCTGGACACACCAGAGGTGGGATCAGGTACCTGGGAGAAGTAAGCATCCCCACCATGAAGCTTACTTACGTTATTAATCCCATAAGTCATATACAGAATACAAATTAAGGATGGACAAACATGCACCTAATATTATATAATATATAATAGAGGTGAGATCAAGTTCCCAGGTGAAGTAAGCATTCCCCGACGACCAGTCACGCTCACAACGATCCCATTATCTTGTTCAGGTAAACGGAGTTAAACAATTGTGTAAAAATAACAACTTATTAATTGGTTTTGACCCATTGTCAGCATAACGACCACAGAATGTTTGAAAGATGCATGTTGTGTCTCAGTTTCTCAACACGCATATGGAATTACTTTGCATATGATCAGTATTGAAATTGAGGCTATCGAAAAATTAGTTGATGTTACAAGTGCTTCTCAGCATTTATTCTAAAGTCTGTATTTCGCAAATTCTATGGTCATTATAATGTTAAAGTTTGCCAATACAACCAGCCATAGGTCTGAATGCTGCCTGGCATGTTTCATACCAATTGGTAGGATGTTCTTTTTATATTAACCTTGACTGCAAAAATACTTGGTTTTCCTGATCAAGGTATTTGGGTCACGGCGGTTGTGACCGATCGACATTGGATGATTACTCCTCTTAGGCATCTGGCGGTCGTTTCACTAACCAATCGTAGATCGTAAACGTACGATTACGTTTACGATCACATTGACGTGCACGTAACCGAGCGTTTCACGAAACCTGTCGTAGTCGTAGAACTTACGATTGCGATTTACGTCCAACTTTTAGAACTCTTCTCTCTGCGGAGGTAGATTTAAAATTAACTAGGCCTACATATTTTCTCATGATTTTGGAATATATCCGTATTGTCTGCACTAATCTATGAATATATGTAAATATTTACATGTTATTAGGTTTGACAATATTAATGTAATTAATGAAAACTTATAGCCCGATCTCTTGTATAAAGTAAAGACACATTTCACAGAAAAGTGAAAAGTAATGAAAATAATTTCATTGATTTTCATGAAACAAGAACACAAAGATTCAATATATTTCACCAAAAGTTCCCTATTGAATGTCATTTTGACAATAATGCGTGATCTACTCAAGTGAGTAAATCATATTCAAAGAATAAAAAAATATTAAGAATATGAATATAAACGGATTGATATATTTTAAAAATCCTCTAAATAATACCAAAATACAAACCAAAAAAAAAGTACCAATCAAGATATGGAAGAAAGTGATAGAGGGCGAAGGAGAGAGGGAGGAGAGGATTGGGAGAGAGAGGGGATGGAGATGAGAGGCAGAGGAAATGAGAGATCGAAGAGTTAAGAGGAACCGAAGAAGAAGAGAATGACATTTTGATTTATAAAAAGAAGTGTTAAAACGGGATAATCGTAAAGCGTGATCAGGCTCGGGTACCTGAAGTACTCCGTAGGGTTGCACACCCCCATATCCCGACCCGACCCACCATAAATCACAACACGACATTCTTGATATATTGCATCTTACATGGCATGTCACATCTAGCTGTTCTTGTTTTATAACGTTAATGAAAAGAAAATTGAAATATAACATTACAAGAAAGATATTAATCAATTCAATCAACGACTTCCATAGTTGCCTATGATATCGTCATTTATCCGTCACTGGTAGAAGTCATCTATTGTTCTACTTTCAAATTTCGTATCTCGTGCTCGGTACTTCGTATTATATTCGTGTGTCTATATCAACAGCAATATTATTGTTTATATTTTATTTTCCACGTGACAGATCTCTAGCGCGTTCTCATTGGTTAAAAACACTCCTGTTTAAGATATTGATGGTGACTTTTTCCAATCACATACCGTGAACAAAAACTAATATCTACACTGCGACATTGTTGTTTTGTTTATATAAATAAATGATAAAATGAAATCTTATATTTTGTTCTGGTGATACTTATCACCAGATTTTAGACGAGTAAAACTTGCGTTCAAATTCGCTGCTTCCGCATTGGATGAGGTTTTTACCCGTTTCAAAAATTCGGTGATACCTTGCATCAACCGACAATAAGATATAAGATGTATTCTTATCTACTTTCCCTCGTTCAACAGACTCAGTCACGTAAATAATACAATCAATATATATCATCAGGGCATGCCGCCATATAGCCCATCCATCTTGTCTTGTTATTGTGCACGTATAGCTCCTACGACAGCCAATGGACCACTTCGTAGAGTTGACGATCGATTTGGTCGTAAATGCAAGTTCTGGCGTAAACTTTTAAGTGGAAACGGTCGTGAAAGCGCATCGTTCATGTTTTACGTCTACGTTACGATCTACGATCGCTTAGTGAAACGGTCCCCTGATCTTCACATTGGGTATATCCAGAGTCCGTGTATAGCACAACTTTTAATTTCGTAACCTTTGTAGGAGTTTGAGAATATTCGGTATTTTTACCTTTTCATACATTTGTGATGATTTCCACAGAACATGCAGTGCACTTCCAACAATTTTGACAGGTGTTTTTGTTACTCGTGTGTTTCAATGCAATACAATACATCCCTTATCTTATAACGCATTATGGTCATAGCAATTAAAGAGAATAATGTTATATGACTGTAAAGAATCAATGGTAGTTTATTTCACAATGACTCAGAATATAAAGGATGTAGGCATAGTAGAGTGTAAACTTATTCCGTAAATACAAAGATGTCAATAATGATATGTTTCTAGAAAATGATAGGTAATATGAATTTATTTTAAAGTCGAGAAAATTGTCGCAAATAAAAGGACAGACATATCCCTTTGCAAAGGATGGAGGGCCTGTGGATGTTTTGACGAGTGACATTAAAGCAGAAGTCGGCAAAAGTGTTGGACTCCTTTACGTTGATGGTCAACCGGCAGGAACAGGGTTCCGAGTGGGAGACAAATACATCATGACGTGTCTACATGTTATCAAGGACATTATCAAGCAAGGTCTGAATTCAGTTTACATAAACTCAAAATTCAATAGATGCATTATATCTTTACCGAAGTTATTCTTTGTGGAAGTTAAGCCTTACGTTAAAAATAACTATATTTTTAATACTTTGTTACTTCGCCATTTTATTTTTAATATGTTTACGAATTACAGAAAATGAAAAGCAAATTGTATCTACAGTAAGTTGTTTGTGAAAGGAACGTTTCTTTCAAATACCAAAGTGCGTTATGTTTTTTGTAGTATGCTGTGTATGAGATTTCGTGAATTTCAGAAATTGCTTTTAAATGTTATATATATAAATATCTCCCAAATGTAGATGGCAGCATTGACGATACTAGGATCCGCATTGAATTTGAGAGGAAAATGGAGTACCAAGCTTTTGATCCTGAAAAGATGTTATACTTCACGTCAACACTTCACTACACTCACGATAGATATGACGTCGCTATTTTGGAACTGAAGAAAAGGATAGATGAGATCGAATATCCCCCACCGTTGACTTCATTTAGCGAACTACAATCTCGAAGTAAAATTCATCTAGTTGGTCATCCTGGCGGACGTCAAATGAAAGAGGACAGTGAGGTGTGGGCAAGCTTTATCTATGCAAATAATACGTGTGACAATCGGATCGAAGACTTAAAGCAGTGGAGCTTGACAAATTTACGTGGCATCGACTACTATAGTGTCCTCCGACATCCACCTAGAAAAATATTATTTGACACGACATTCGGCAAAGGGTCATCTGGATCACCTGGTGTCATGGAAAAGAATGGACAACCATCCGTCGTTCTGATCGTGACAGGTGGTGTTCCGACGTGCTATTACGAGCATGGTGTGCAGGTTGAGGCTGAAAAGAGAGTGGAATATGGTTATGCCATGGAAGATATATGTGGAGAAATGAGGAAATCATCACACCAAAATATAAAGAGTTTAGCAAAACATATATTTGGATAATGTTATGTCATTATCTGACAAGGTATGCATGGAATTGTGAAAACTTCGATTAAACAAATTGCCTCTGAGAGACAAGCATGAGTTGTATTTGTTCATCTATAAATCTGTAATTGTGTTTATTGAATTAAGAATCCATTTTTCATAGCGGACCTGATAGTAGATGGTGTTTAGTCTGAATCATTTTCTCTGGATGAATGTACACATGCTTAAATAAATATGAAATTTTTCAATTTATATATTTCAAATTTTAAGTAAAGTTATCTAGTGGTCAAGTTCAGTGTTTGATAGTGATTACGTTTAATACTTTGTTACTTCGCCATTTTTATAATCATGTAAAACTGAAATGTAGGGACCATTCACACTGGATAATGTTAACCACCCTCTAATTCCGCCTTTGATGAGCACATCCATTACTGGATTAATAGAATCCTTCATTAGTACGAGTGTGGATAGGGGAAATTCCATCGACGGGACAGATTCGCAGTCTAGGACGCGCTTTGCCGGATCCGTAGGACAGCGGACTTCTTATCCAGAGGTGAATTTTCCCTATCCCACACGAGCTAAATAATGAGGATCATATTTTCTCACATTTCTATTCACCTGTTTAGTGCATAAAAATAAGAAACTTTGGGGCGATTTAAGATTATCAATAGCTTTCAGTTGGAACTTAAAGCAAAAACTAATTAAACAGGCAAAAAGAGCATGCTCGCGAAATGTTACCCACTAAACAGTGATAAACTAAAAAAACTCAATGCTATCTCAGAGCCATATCAAATTGAAATTCAACGCAAACAAAATAAAACGTATTGCTTCACCGTGAAACGTAAATCATAGAATATATATGACGTCACAATCAATGACGTCGTAGCAGTATGAGATCGAAAAATCTCACATGTCTGTCTCACATGGGTAAAGTCGATCTCACACTGTTGAAAATGTGAGAAAATGTTATCCACCATCTAATTCCGCCTGTGATGAGCACATTTATCACTAGATAATGTCCCCCTACATCTAGATCCACTTGGGATGGGCACATACAATACCGGATGATGTTTTCATTTCCTCTAGATCCGCCTGTGATGAATACATCTATTACTGGCTAACTCTGCTCTGTGTACAAGGACGAACAATGCAAGTATCTAATTAAAACGATTTGTCTATAACCCTTATCTCTGATATCGGGATATTCGTACTTTAGGTCCACTTAAACAACATGAGTTTAAATAAAAGGGAAATTAAACTTCGTAGGAATAAGTGTATCATTTCATCGCCCATGAGCTGCAGTACATCTATAAAAGTCGTCTGACAAAATCTGGGGAGGGGGTCAGAACCGCACTAATCTGTCCTCGACTGCTGATTAAGGTGAGCAATAATTCAATTAAAGGGAGCATGGATTGATTTAACGACGACAGACCTAATTCGAAATTTCGTGCTTCTGCGCAGAAAACCGCGCATATGCAACTTTCATAGGCATAAACAAAAAATCTTCATTCTTTAATTATTGAAAGTCTACGGCAACGTATACTTATCATGAATACTCTTTATAGTGGTGACGTTGAACATATGTCACTGGTTTTAATTTGTATTTGACGTCACAATGCCGCTTTGT
>CAJDSM010067998.1:685-10986 GCA_903981925.1 Ostrea lurida | reverse complement strand
TCACATTAAAAGAAAAAATATCAAAAAAGAACAAAAATAATCATTCTAAAACTAGACATGAATCGTTCAAGGACAAAACAACAAAAACTTACATATAGTGCCTATATATATACATACCATTTGATTATGATTTCGCTTCTGTATATTCTTCCGCCAAACCCTCTACAAACTAAATTATTAATGTAAAATGATAATCGAGGACGGACAGAAAGACAAAAGTTTCTATTGCAACAGAGAAATCTTGTTTTGGGCAAAAAACATGATTATGCATTCACAATTCATTCTTCATATCTGTGGACGGCGAGTTGATTTAATTTCATTTTTAGCAAAAAAAATGTGTAATTTTTTCCTGAGGACTGGTAATAATTAAGAAATAATAACATTACTCAATGGTTATATCTAAGATATAAATATTGGATTTACCTTTATCATACATGTATTACATAAACATATTCTACATTATTAATAAAGCCGTCACATTCCTGTAACACCAGTTAGAAAAACTTTTCATCATCAGTATAGCATTCGAAAATCAATTTTGTCAAAATTTAGAATAAGCAGAAAACATTATTCCATATTTCAAAATCATCAGTTTTTTCATTCATAAGGAAGATTCACTCATGTATCTATGTACAAATATGTTTTGTTGTGTTATACTGTTCTGATATAAAAAAACTTGTGCCAACTACCTCGATCCTGACATGTTATGTTTATCAAACTATTGCATCTTGCTAATAATCTCTATTCGGTACTTCCAACTCTTGATCCCTGACACATAATATCATTCATTATAAGTCAACTAAACGCGCAAGATCGGGAAGGCCGGGGGGAACGGGAAAAGTCGTTTCCAGTGCTATTCTCTATTTTTGATTTAATACATTCATCATAATCTTTCCACTTTCTTCTCTTCTTGCATAAAATATTTTCTAAGTGGCATCTAAACTGTATGATGGAGATGCATACATCAGCAGGCTCCAGGGTCATAAAAATTAGATGAGCACTCACGGTTAATTCTCATTCCTCTACTTTTTTTATTTTATTTCGCTTAAATTAAAAAATGTCAACTTCTATGAAAAAGTTATGGCAAAATACAAATAATATGGGAATACTATAGATGTCAATATTCCCTTCTAGTAATCAAGGGACTGTAAGATGAGAATTTCAATTTATCCAGTCCAAGTCATTGCTCAAGTGGTACTAATAGGATCATAGTACCAGTAATTATAGATCCACTCCGGGATAAGTCTTGAATTCAGTTACCATGTAGAATTGTACGAGTTATAACAGTACACCAAATTTAATGTACGACGAGTCGGTACCATTATCAAATGGTAGGTAGTCTTGGGAATGTCGGGTAGTTGATAAAATTACGAGAGGAAATATCGTGTAAAATCCCGTCTAGAGTTTGGGAACTTGGAAGTTTGACTTTGGTGGCATCATCCAGCAGTGGCACGTTTTACAGGAAATTCACAGTTGGGATAATATTTTTACTGAATCTTAGAAACAAGCTTTGGAGCCTGGTCACCCATTTGCCGAACACTTCCTTTCCCTCACTTGACCTCTGGTGTTGCATTACCTCCTCCATCCAGCATCCGCCCTCAAGTTAGCAAATCTCAAAACATCAGCGTAAAAATACCTTTAACAGCACTGTATTTGTCCTGTTTTTATCATTTTTCCGATTTTTTTAAATTGATCATGTGACAAATTTCACAAAAGGTTGTAACTGAAAAGAAGAAAATTTTGTTAATGTTGTTCATCTATAATATTTTAATCTTTCTGCCCTGCCGCTGCATTACCAACTATGTCTACTCCCGTTGTCATACTTCTGGTGTAATGAGAATTGCGAGCAACTGTTAACTTTGACACAGACTGATATTATATAGGTCCCCGAAAACTCGGTTACTCCTCGACTTGAGGGACCCAAGAACAAAGTTTGAGATATTGAGGGTAAAAATACTAAGAAAGTAGGTGTTGGGCACCTGTCCAATCAGTTCGCATACCATGTATTCGACGACCTGATATCAGTTGGTTTTTGAGATCTCGAAGTTCAACTGTACTTTACTGAAATCCAATGTTCATTTCCTCCTTTCTTTCCTTACTTTTGATTCAACTCAGACCTCTCTGATGTTCTCCCGACGTTCCCGGTACTGCCACCAAAAAACACAACGAAAATAATTCTATATTCCAATCAAGAATCTGTATCACTATGTTAGAGATACAACATCATAAGTGTGTATGATAACATCTAAGAATATTGCACTTTTATACCACGTCCGAGGGTGTTTACTTAAACAGCCAAATATTTTATCACCGCCACGGACGAGTAGCCGGTCCAAGAGATATATGTTGTATCCTTAATTTTGTAGCAAATAAAATCGAGTATATTCTTACACCTTTTCATCACAATTTTTTGTTGCAGATAAATTCTCAACCCAAAATTATTGCTTGGTAAAAATTAAGCAAAGAAAATGTTTTCGTCCCTGTTTGAAAAATAATTCAAGTAATTACGAACCAAAAGTTTTGTTTCTTAAGAACTGAGCATTACTGCAAATGGCAGATATCACAATACATAATTTGAAAAGATCACAAACATGAGTTAGCGACTCAACAAGCATTCTGTATGGCATTTCCTTATCTGTTATTTTTCTCAATTCCCCAAACACTAAAAAAACTTACCCTACTCTTTTTGCTTGCGTTCATCTGAGCTGGCTGCCTCAATGGTTCCGTTCTGGCTCTTCCATTTTAGGCCGTTTTGGTTTATACTGAACAATCGACCTGTTCCGCCTCCTTGCTTTTTGTTAGTCATTTGATTTGCCTTGGTATCGTGTTTTCTGTATTGTCTGTTTTTTTTTTTTTGTTCTATTGCGGCGTGGTGTGAGGATTAATTGTGGACTGGATCAACTAATTCCGTTGTCTCGTCTGGCCCTGTCCATGCCTCGTCTTGGCATGTGTCACGGCTCTTCTTCCTTTGCTGGGTTGCTGCAGGCTGTTTTCACATGCTTCTTTATAGATTTAAAAACATGGAAGTGCCGCTGTGATCTATAAGGATAAGAACAGCACACACGTTCATGCTATTTGGTTTTTGTTTGCAAATATCCAATATGCATTGCAGCGGCTGTACTAGCTGGGGGGGGGGGTGAGGGGGGGGGGTTTTTGTTTTTTTCCTCTTTTTCTTCGCTATTTTCTCTTTTTTTTTTTTTTTTTTATGTTTTTTTTTTTAGAGTTAAAAAAAAATAATATCATTAATATGGGGGGGGTGCACTTGTTTAATTCTAAAATTAAATATTTATTAAAAACAAATTTATTAGGTATATAATGCGATTTAAAAAACTACAGAATATTAAAACAAATAAATCCATTCTAATAATGTACAGTCCTAACCTTCGATTAAATTTCTCTTCAACTAAGATATGGGACCTGAAAAAAACCACTTCTGAGCTATTCCATGATGATTCCAGAATATTCGAGGGTAAAAAATAAATACTTATGAAAATTAGGATTGCGATGGGACTTTTTTCTCCAAATCACTTTAACATAGCCAGTGGAGTATTGCAATTCAGTGTTCGTATATCAAAGTTCAACTGATTTTACTTTCCTACTTGAACAAAATGCTTTCAGCTTTATTTTCTTTTTGTTTTATGGTTAGAAGTTTTTAATCAATATTATGTCACATGCAATAGCTAATTATTAATATTAAATAATCTGTGGATTCAACGTATGATTGAAAATTAAGGTCATCCTAGATTCTCCTAATAGGACTAATACCGCACCTGAAACTGCCTACTGGCACTGGTAATTATTTGAAATACAGTAAACTAAATAGGATCATCTTTATCTCAAATGTCAAGTCTGTGTGGTGCAGGTTGTATACAACTCCAAGTAAATAAAGGAGGACAATAAATGATGACCTTGAACCATTTTCAATTTTCTTCAGAGCTCCTTATGGACACCAAAGTCACTAGGACATCATCCTCGTCCTATTAAACATCTGTGTTGTGTAATTTGATTCCCGGTTATAAAGGGATACACTTTCAGTGGTCAGTAAACGCGTGTCCTTGACCTACTGAACTCAAAATCTCTAAATGAAAATAATCCTTGTCCATGTAACTCCTCAGTGGTTTAAGTTAAATAAAATTCAAGCTTCAGCAAGTCACTATTTTTAAACTTTCCAAACTCCTTAACCAGATGGACACATAAACTTGAACTTTTGATCTTTCGACACCAAAGTGACCACTACTGTATGATCTTAGTCCCAAGAATTTGATGTATTTTCATCATCAATGCAAAATAAGATGGTAGCTTTCAACATTGCTGTCCAGTTTACTTGATCTTTCACATTTTGAACCTTAAATTTAAAATCAGTAGGATTCTCAGTCCTGATAATATATTTAGTTTCATTACATTGCTTACATGGATTACAAATCAATAAGCGCTCTTTCTTTTGACCTTTTCTCTAAAAATTTCCTATGTATCCCCTCCCAGTCATTCAGCTTTAGCAAATGAGAGGACAATAGCCCTTGCTTAATGGAGACAGAAATGAACAAGTTTAGGTAATTCCTATATTCCTATCCGACCTATCCGACCCCCATCCTCGTCAATATCATTTAAAGGGGGGTGGGGGTGGGGGGTGGGGGGTTTTGGTGGGGTTTATTTTTAAAACTTATCCAAATGTAATCATTTGTCAATTTGTTTTTCCATAATCATATTCAGCATGTATGCAAAATTCTGTTGTAAATTTATGATTAAAAATATATGATTAAATTAATACAATTTGTATACATACTATAACACAGGCGCTTGACGTTTCATATCAAATATATATAAGAACAAAAAAAATTCCTGTGTACTAACTTATTGACGTCAATAAGTTAGTACACAGGAATTTTTTTTTCTTATTATATTGATATGAACAAACGTCAAGCGCCTGTGATACAATACATGTATATAACAATGACATAAAAACAGGAATACTATACTACAGATACTGTACGACAGAAAGTAAATACTAATTTAAAAGAAAATTATTATGTAGATATATTCAAAGGAAAATACATATTAACTAAAATTCTTTAATATCTATCACATGAGTGAAACAGAGAGAAGATATATATAACTATGATAATTAATTAATCAAGTGCACACAATTCAGTATATCTACCAAGAGTTTGTCAGAAAGTACAGTACATGCAGAAAGTAAAGTTTACTTAAAAATTAATTAAAGAATGAAAAGTTTTGGAATTTGCATTATCGGAATCCACGAGTTCTCTCTCCATTACTCTCAGACTGCATTCAACATGTAGTGAAACAGAGAGAAATTTACCCAAGGGTTCCGACGATGAGAATTGGGAAATCTAAATGAACGAGAGTATGTCGTATAAAATGAAATCCATGATAATTACATGTATAATCATAGTTGGTAATTAATATTACATGTTGGTTTAGTAATGAATATTTTCAGAGGCTATAGAGAAAAAAGACGGAAACTAGACTTTATACAACATGGGAGTAAAAAAGAGAGCAGAATCTAAGTGTATAAGGGTCAGGCATTACTCGTTTTTTTAATTTGGCTTGTTCCTCCTCGTAATTACTTAAGCCAAACTGAAAATAAGAATTGCATTAATCATCAAAATCTCGATTAAACTTAGTCACTGAAAGATCCTAATAGCAACATGATACAAATGCTTTTTAAAAAAAATGATATATCAATTTTTTTTTTCTTTTGAATGAAGCCCAATACAGTTGCAAATCTTAATTATATCGAATGAGAATGATCTGTTCGCAGTGTTAAAGACATGGGCGTAAAAACATTATCAGTATGAGCGTCTCAGGCCTTTCTTACCAGACCATTATGATACTGTAAACTTCTAAAACATTTCTTGAAATACATCATGACACAACGTCATTTATGAAATACATTCTTTATACTAAAAGCAAGCTGCTCCATCATAACATTCCTTGAACAAAGACAACAATTTTACTCATGCATAAATGCTGTGAAATACTGTCATTCCAAAGTTAAGAATTAAACATGCTCTAACTGTCTTGGTATACCTAGAAATTACAGCATGCATTCAATCATTTGTAGGAAACATTCACTGTTTAAAATCAAATTCTATTCTTTACATACCAAGTTCGACTTTTCTCGTGCCATTAAATCTTTCGTGGCCAGCCCCATGTTGGTTCCACTCTTCATGCCCGAGTCCTTCTGTTTGCCCCAAACCTCTATCACTGCCACAGATTCCATCAGGTAATCCACAAACTGTAAGCAAGCAACTCTGAACTGAATTTTTTTGTCCAAATTATTTTTTTTTTTATAATATAGGACCAATGCTTTGAATAGAAATATTTTTGCTTTTGTTTTCAAAATAATTAAAAACTGACTTAATTTATATCATAAAAGCTGAATTTTAAATCGCATATGGGCAATCAGATTCAAAGAATATGATTTAACCTATGCATTCACAAAAATGACAATCAAAAGTATAGGTAGGAAACATAAATGTACGTCTGTTAGTCATATCTGTTGCAACTTTTATCCATTTTGCAAATTTTTTATGCCAATGATAAATGTGCTTGAAATCGATATAATTATAGATCCAATCACAGTTAATACAGAGTATCATTAAACATGAGGAAATTGAATGATTTTACAATGAGCAACCACCATCATGAAATGACACTCTGCATGGGTATTTCTCGCAAAGAATTGTTTTACTTAGAGAACGTTTTTCATTTTAAAGACCAATGCAGATAATTTCATGACCATCTGTAAGCGCAAATCCCAGCATACCGTGGATTCTAGCATTGTGCAAAATACTTCGAGAAGCCCATGCTGACCGCGTATGGGTGACAAATGATGACCGGTATTGGGACTTTCATTGGTCACCACTCAATGGCCAAGGCTGACAATGCTGGACTCTCTTTAAGGCTAATGTAGGCATGTAATACTGCTCTGCGGACCCCAATGCAGAATTAGTATACTCTTTCTTGAGTAAATAACAGGCATTGAGCAACTATTGCTCAAGAACCAATGGACCGAAGGTTATATTGAATGACCCAAGAAGCTAATGCAAACATTAGGCAACTGTCAAGAACCAATGCCAGCTTGGCATGACTGTTTCTCGAAGAATCAATGGAGGCATTTTAGCCACTCTGCCCCAAAGCAATGAAAGGCCACTGAATGACTCCGCTAGAGCCAAAATGCAGGCATTGATGATCTTTGAAGAAGCCAATGGAGACATTGGACCACTCTGTGAAGAGCTAATGCAAGTATTTGTGCCAATGGGCAACTCTGTCAGATTGGGCAACCTCTCTCAAGAATTAATGCAGACATTGAACCACTTTTCCAAGAACAAGAAGACATTAAATCACTCTTTCATAACCAATGCAGACAATGCATGATCTTGTAGATGCAGGTACAATGATGTATAGATAACTCTATCATTAGAGCCAGATGCACCGCCTTAAATGAGGTTATATGTTGGGACAGATGCAGCAGTGATTGACTAGCTTTTTCCAAGAAGTCAATGCAGCTTTGTAGTTCGCCAAACCAATGGAATCAAATTGACTTATATCTCAAGTCAAAGCAGGCATGAGACACTTTTTCTCAGAGTGTACATCCAGGCACACGGAATGTCTTCCATGTTAAAAAAAACAATTTCCAAAATGCCAAGACTTTTTTCTATTGACGCAATGACGTTATGCAGTTAATGAAAATGCTTTTGGAGAGGGTTTTAGGAGATATGAGAAAGGGTGGGGTAGGGTGGGGGGGGTGTTGGTAATAAAGGTGTTAGCTACTATAGAAAAATTACCCATTAAAAAGGTTGAATAGGGTCCAAATAAAAAGTGAAACTTATGTTAAAAAGGTCTTACAAAGAGACCAAGACAACAACACAAACTGAATCAGAAATAGTGTAAACCCTTGGCTCTGGTGTGAAATTAAAACCTCTCAATAGACAAACAACATTATCAACACCCACCTAGAGGTACATTTGGGAACTGAATAACACCCAACTCAGAGATACATTTGGGGAACTTGAAATAACACCCACCTCAAGAGATACATTTGGGGAAACTTGAATAACACCACCTCAGAGATACATTTGGGGAACTAATCAACACCCACCTCGGAGGGACATGTACATTTGGAATCTGAATAACACCCACCTCAGAGATACATTTGGGGAACTTGAATAACAATTCCACCTCAGAGATACATTTTGGAACTGGTAACACCCACCTCTGAGGTACAATTTGGGGAACTTGAATAACACATTTGAGGGAACTTGAATGAACCACCCACCTCAGAGGTACATTTGGAACTTGAACAATACCCACCTCAAAGGTACATTTGGGGGAACGTGATTAACACCACCTCAAAGTACATTTGGGGAACTGAATAACACCACCTCGGGGAGTACATTTTGGGGAACTTGAAGAGTTTTTAAAGTTGTACTCTTGGATTCATGCCTTCAACGAATTGCTGCTGCTGGTGTTACTGATTATCCGGTAGAACTTCATCTTACAGCAACTCTAGAAAATAGACAAAATACACAATATTATTATTATTAGGGTATTGCACATTTATAACAATAAAACATGACACAGGAGAAAAATATTAACATCAATATCTAATGTATCAGTACTGTAATCATCTATAGTCAAGCACTAAGCCCATATATTAATAAGAAGTATCAAATGTGAAACAATAACCAGAAATATTAAATGCTCGATTATACTTATTGCTGATCTAAATAGAATTAAAAGCTACACAGTGGTATTTGGAAAAGATATTAAATCCTATCATGATGTTAATTGTAAACAGTTGCACAACAAATGAAAAAGGTTTTATTTAGTCATATAAAATACTTTAGTCCAGATATCATCTTATTTCACTAATACTTAGGTACAGATATCACCTTTATTTCACCAATACTTGAGTTTAGGAATCCTTTTTATTTCATCAAAAACATTCGCGCTACCACTTAAGAGCTGACCTGTTTGATATTAGCGGAAGACCACGGTTAATTAAGACGGACCTTTTGTCATTAGCGGGAATAGACCACGGTTAATGTAGACGCGACTGTTGATAATTAGCTGGAAGACCATTGGTAATCTAAGGCGACCTGGTTTGATATTAGCTGGAAGATCCCACGGTAATTTAAGACAGGACCTGTTTGGATATTTAGCGGGAAGAACACGGTAATGTTTAAGGACTGACCCTCGTGGTATGAAACCCACTCGTAATTAAGCAGCTAGACCTGTTTGATGATATTTAGCGGGAAGACCACGGTGAATAAACGAACGAGCCTGTATTTCGAATCAACGCTTGAGGAAGAACCACGGGTAATTAAGACTGACCGTTAGATCATAGCGGAAAGACCAAACAAAAACAGGTTATACTCAATGGACGGATCTGTAGATATTAGGCGGAAAAGACCACGTTATAATTAAGACGGAGAACCTTGTTTATTGATATTTAGCATGGTAAGACACATTAGGTAACATTAAGAACTCGAACTCTGAGTTTTAGATATTAGCGGAAGGACCACGGTAAATTAAGACCTGACCCTGATGTTGCATAAATTAAGCGGGAAGAGCCACAAGTAATCAAAGACTGACCTGTTTGATATTTCAGCCGGAAGGACCACTCGGCATAATTGAGACTTGACCTGTTGATATTAGCGCGGAAGACCACGAGGTATATTTAGACTGACTGCCCTGTTTCCGGATATCACGAGCCCATGGTAAGGACCCACGGTAATTAGACTTGACTGTTGATATTAGCGGGAAGACCACGGTATTAAGACTGACTGTTGATATCAGCTGGAAGACCACAGGGTAATTAAGACTGAACCATGGTTTGATATTAGCGGGAGACCACGGTAATTAAGGACTGACCTGTTTGAATTAGCGTTGAAGGACCATTGGTAATTTAAGACTGACCTGTTTGATAATTAGCTGGAAGGACCACGGTATTATAGACTCACCTGTTTGATATTAGCGGAAGACCACGCCCAAAATTGATTTTGAATTGGAAGTTCAATTCCTTTCCAACCTGTATGAAAAAAATTGCTGTCAATGTATCATTTGATTGAAAACAAAATGATGATTAATATTCTTGTACTGACATCCACTATATTAATCTTCATTCAATTCGTCATCCAGGTATGAATACCAACATCAAGATCTTGTGCATCAACAATAATATTGTTACATTTAAACTTTTACAGAAATATAAATTAAGTATTATTAAAAATGGCACACCGGAACTTACCAGTTCTTTAGGATCATCCAAGAAA
>CAJDSM010067984.1:782-11963 GCA_903981925.1 Ostrea lurida | reverse complement strand
TCAAAAAATCAAACCTGTAACACATCAAAGGACAGACAACTCCTGAAAATATACAATTAAATGGCTAATTTGAGATCGATACTATATATTGGAATGACCATATCTTGCAATTTCTGGCTAGGGAATATTTTTTTAATGTACTATTTTTAAAATAGAAGTCCTACTAAACATTGGTGAGATAGCAGGGTTTAAAAATGGTTATTTTAAAGAAATCTACAAAATGGCGATTTGTACATTGATGTTATTAAACTAAAATTAAAGTTCTATAATATCATGAAACAACGTTTCAAAGGGCAGACAACTAAAAAAAAATGGCATAATGCCATTTTTTTCACAAAAGAGAAAAAAGTTTGTATTGAAATGGCCATATTTTTCAGGAACAAGCGGGAACATGATCAGTTATTATTCTATTGTCAATAGACTACTAACACATCATTAAAGCATATTATTGGGCTTGGGCTTTAAAAATCAAATTAGAAATTTGGGTATTTGGTTATAATTTGTACAAGAAATATTCAACTTGGTTGTTATTAACTAAAATTAAAGTTATACATCATGAAATAAATTTCATATTTTAATTTGGCAACAGACAATGCCCTTACAAAACTGATACAAGACACAATTTAAGCATGCAACACATCAAAGGCGGACAACTCTGAAAAATAGGCATATTTACCAATTTTTCAGAAAGAGGGAAAAATTTGTATTGGAATGGCAAAATCTTTCCATATCAGGCCTAGGATATATTATTTTTAACTACGTTATGAGTTTTCCAAATCAAATATGGAGTTGCCAGACATTTTGTCTGCCATTTTTTCAAATTCTGCCAGACACCAAAAAAGTATGGCCGACAACTTTTAAGAATTACAACTATTTTGAAAAATGTTGTCAGACATTTTGACTGGCATAATAAGATAATCTGTCGGACATTATTGTTTTTAGGCAGACTTTTGCCCATGTCCGACAGGATTTGGAAAACTCTGGTTAAAAATAGACCACTTAACATTAGTAAAGCATAATACTTTGCTTCGCTTTTAAAATTCAAATGATATATCAGGGTTTACATTAATGCCTTTTTCTTTTAAAACATTTTTAAAAAGAGCAACGCCAACATAGCATTAAACATGTACGCCCTTCAAAGCGATGTGATTTATGTACAAGCTTTTGAAATTTTGTGTGATAAATGATCTAGAAAGCAATGCAAAATGTAATAAGTAGTAAAGTTATGACCCTGATCGACATGATTATACTCATTTTGGACACCATATGACGGGATCATGAAACAAACTCAGACTTAAGTCAAAATTTCAATCACCTGTAAAATGACCATTGCTTTTGAACTGAAACTCTTAATTTGCAGACACTATTAATTTGATTAAACAGTAATGAATGACAATTTTATTTTGGGATGATTGACTACACAATCATTTCATTGCAATATTCAGATTTTGACTTGAGCTTAAGGTGTTTCATGATCCCGGGGTCTGGCCCCAAGACAATAAACTGAGAATAGACTTAAGTAGCTCAATACACCAAAATTTTAGTTAATGATTCCGTTTAAGCACATTTCCATGAAGCAAGTTTTCGCCTTCGAAAAAGTAATACAAGCTCTCATTATTTTAATTGAATTTTTTGTGATTTTTTCCCGGAATAAAGTGAAAAAGTTGTTTTATTTGTAAAAAAGAGATTCTAAGAGTCCACATTTTTGCTGTGGATTTGATGTATTATATGATTGTTAATAAACATGTCTAAACAACCTCAGATTACAATAGGTTTATTAAAAAAATAAAGATATTTATTAATATTGAAAAATATTATTGTGATATTTTTTAACCAGTCTAATGATGAAATCTTCAAAAAACGTGTCACTTTAGGAAATAGAATATGCTGGAGAATATATTTTTAAAAAGAAAATTGAAAATGAATACGCCAAAATTTAGAAATATCTGCGATTTCTTTCAAATTTGAACCAAGCCCGATCGAAATTACACTAAAAGTCATAGAGAGCATTTTATTAAGAAAACTACACTTCCTTAATGTAAAATGGTTTACCATATTAAATGATATTTATAAAAGAACGTAAATTCTTAATGAAATGTCCATACATACTAGTAATAGTGACTATTTCAGTATTTCTATCATTTCGATCGGGATTTCGGTACTTTTTTCTCATCGCTAAGATAATCTGAAATATAGCGATATCATCTGAAAATATAGACATTTATTTCAATTCTTTTTTTAAAATATACTTTCAACGTGGTCTTCTTTAATTTAATCTTGTTTTTTGAAGATTTTATCCATAGATTTAAAATAAATCACAATAGCATATTTCAAGTATTCGTAAATTTTTTCTCGAAAAATCACAACTTCTTTCGGGTCTCTCGGCATGTTTTATTAGATATTCATATCCATGCACCAATCACAGCGAAGTTTGGATACTAGAACCTCTTATTTGCAAAAAGAAACAACTTTTTAATTATTCCGGGAAAAATAACAAAAAATTCATATAAAATAATTGAGAGCTTGTATTAACTTTTTCGAATGTGAAAACCATGTTTTAAAAGGTTGCTTAAATGAATCATGAAATAAAATTTTAATGTAATGAGCCTCCTTAAGTCTAATTTTAAAATCAAGCGCGATTAACTTGAGAATGAGTTTCAGAAACAAAATGATATTTCAGTAATTAGTTTGCATCTTGATTTCTTTTAAAACTTCTTGCATTGTTTTTAATATCTGTGCTTAAATCTAAGATATAAGTAAATCAAACTTTTGGACTTAGGTCTATCTTATTTTTGGTCTTGGGGTCATAATTGACAGACGGTGTAACATCATTCTAACATAATATATACCCTTTAAAGCCAATAGATCAAAGGCATACCTTTTTGTGACATAATCTATTCAATGCAAGCAGAAAAAAATTATAGACGGCGAATAACAGTATTAATTCCATATATTTTTTCAACATATTCAAAAGTTAAAATCTGCATTGGTCTGGATGTTAACAAGTCAGAACTAAATATGCACAAGCATCAATATGAATGGTCCACTCTTAAACAACAAATCATTATTGACATCATGGAATTAATGTAGGAAAGCGGATTACTGTCAGATACACCTGTTGATAAACGGTCAGATAGCTTTTCACACTTCAGCTTTCGTCTTCACGTTTCGCCCAAGAATTAGATCCTAATGAGGAAGGTTTCAGTTCAAAAGAGTAGCTTGGTAAATTCCGTGACGAATGTACAGACAATTTACGCTTGTATATAGGCCTAGTTCATGAAGAGAAGAGAAAAAGGAAATGATAATGTATATTTGTGAGCTCCAATTTCCTTATGGATATGGGCCCCACATCATATCTCAGAACAGCAGAATGCCAGCTGTATTAATAGTGAATAATTATTTTCCTTGTTGTTTGGACTATGATAATAACTAATCATTGAATATATATATGTTAAAGAGTTCGCATGCAGAAGTGTCTTTCCAATCAGGAGTCTGCGTTGTTCCACAAATGTAGGGAAAATCTGTTGTTTTACATTAAAATTATACAGGTAGGAAGAGAACACTGATGTGATATATTCAAAATATCATATACATCATCACAGTGAATAACGTCAGACCGGCAGATACAGGAATTCTTTGAAAAGACGGGGTGTCTACATTAATTTTGGCTTTTTCAAATGGGGGGGCGGGGTGTCCCCATCAGTAGCACTTTCTCCTCTTGTTTAGAAAAAACTATCTGAGCGTGTGTGTTTGTTTCCCACCTCCCGCCCCCCCCCCCTCTGGATCCGCCACAAACAAACTCCATCGACAATTACACAATCACAATGTATCAATTAATGTAGATCATGGTTCATTATTTCTTATTCCATTTGCATGAATATTACTTATTCAAGAAACTACTTGTCCGTATTACACCAGTTGAGCCACATTTGATTCCTATTAACAACAAAGCATGCATGTCGCTCAAAAGAGTAGGAAATAATGGCATGATCTAGAATTGATACTCAATTTTGCTCAATGACATTGAGACGTATAGTAGATTAGGTCAATGTATGATTCAAAGGTGTTTCAAATGATACACCAACACCCAACCTGATTTTAATTTTGTTTGACAATGATCCCACTGTGTTAATGAATGATTTTCATCTATCAATTGATGATCCTTTCGTCAAGAAATAATCTTGACCACCAAACAAGTCACCAACAATGTGCGGCAAACTTCTTTTGATACATCATGTAAAGGAAACTGGAATAAGAAATTCTAAGGGAATGGTTAGAATCGACTGGTGATTCTTAGTGCCACACACTTGTTTCACATACAATCGGAATGTGTTGTTTGACTACACAATTTCCTCCAAGTTTGTATAAAACATCAGCTTCGGATAATTTTGAAGTAGTGATTTTACTTATTCTGCACACCATTGCCTCAATTAGTTGTGCTTTGTTTAAAGACTTTGTCTCCGAGCAAAGAAATAAGTAGAGTAACAAATTAAACCCTACCAGGTAATTTATTTGGAAGTAAGATTCAGATAGAATTGTATTCTAAAAACATCAAGAGCCAACATTTCAGAGCTAGATTTTCAAGAATTTATTGAAACTGATTACCAGACACTGAACACCTGTGTTAAGCTCATTTAGCACTATCCCTACAAGATGTGCAAAACTTTCAGCTAAAATATGTAGCTAAAACACCTAAACAAATCTGACAATGCCATAAGAACCATGGTTTTTCCGGAGTCGTGTACTGAACTTCGGAATACAGTAAAGAATATGAAAAGTTGATCAAACCAACAACCCTTTAATGGCCCAATAAGAAACCTTTTACAAGTATAAATCTAAATACAGAAGGCTTTGTAGGCGGAAGAAAAATCATAACAAACAAAAATTTGTAATGAACTCACATAACCATAGATCCAGTCCCAAAATCATTTTGAAAGAATGTTACACAAATTAGATAATGCCAAATATGTGTGACACCCCTCCAATCCCCCCCTGTGATACATTTTATCAGTTTTTTCAAAACACTCACGAAATCACTATTCAAAATGATTTTCACAGATCCATTTCTAAACCATTTCATGTTTTGAAACAAAGTTTAGGAAAGGAAATTTGACTGCCCACCATAACAATTTCAAAGAAATAAAAACATGCATAAAAAGTCCTACAAAATGGTACAGAGCACATCCTAGACCTAATTTCAAATCGAAATGTTAAAAAACTGGAGGAGATATACTGCGAACCTCTACAAAAATTTGTTCAATCTTTTGTTTTTTTTTAAATTCAGGACATTCCCTGCTGTATGGATGAGAGTATCTTGGTACTTTTACATACAAAACTGGTAAAACTTGATCCTTGTAATTAGACAAGAGGTATTTCCATCACTATCACACTTGAGGAAACTTTTTAACAGAATAATTCATTCAAAGGTTAACTTGATTTGTTTGAGCGAAGGCATCTTTAAATCAGTGAAAATCAAATTGGCTTAAAAAAAAAAGAGTAGTTAACAATCAGACCACCTTTTCACCATTAAGTCAATATCAGAACATTATAAGAATAAAAAACAAAAGGTTTTACATACGCATTTATTGTCTACCAAAGCAATTGACACAATACTGGAGGGTTGGATCTTTTCTATAAACTTCTACATCTAACAATACCCAACACAGTATGTTTTTCATTATTTATTCTATGTATGTAAATGCAAAAACCAAAGATAAAGTTTGAACATTGGTCTCAGTGAAGCTTTTATATCAGAATGTGGTGTTAAACAAGGCGATATTTAAAGCCATCTCTCTTCAATATTTTTTAATGAATTGTTGATGAATCAGTAGAGGTAAATTGTGATCCTGTCAAATTGGTGGATATCTCTGTGAACTGCTTATTGTTATGCTGATGATATTGTTTAAATTGTCAGATACAAGTAAGACTGGACTACAGAATTGTTTGAATATCCTTGAAAATTCTGTTGCAAATTGGAAAATTACAGGTCAATTGTTTTGAAACCAAATCTAAATTCTTATTCTAAATTCAATATGTAAATTTGTGTCAATGAGTTTAACCATATGACCAGATGTACTTCAGACAGTGTCTAAATTCTGGTTATCTTGGAATAACCTTGAAATGTAATGGAAACTTGAATTTAGCAATGTCAGTTTTAATGGAAAAAGCCGAAAAGCTTATTTTAAATGAAGAAAATTTATTGGTTTGGATAATCCATCGTAAATTATTGGAAAAACTTTTTGATTCTAATAATAACACCAAATTCTTCTATATTAGTTGTGAGAATTTGGGGTGTTTTTACACTACATTGTGAAAATTCAGTCATAGAAAAATCTTCATATAAGTTATAAAGGAAATACTAGTAATAGCTCCTTGCAGACAGATTTGGGGTAGATTACCCTTGTGGACTAAGAGTACACTTTTCAAGCATAAATTTTGGAACCTCTTATTAACTTTGAAATCTTTAGTGCTAAATTTATAAAGCAAATCCGCACAAATTCTTGGACAAAAAATATTTTCTCCAGTTGGTCAATAACTTAGGATTTTCATTTTATTACTGAAAAAAGCTCAATACAATCCATTTCTGGGGACGTTATAAAAAGGATAAACACGATCAATGTTTACAAGAAGAATCTGCAAAAATAATCATTCACCAAAACTAAATTTTATCCATGGTTTATTTTTGATAATTTTTAAACGCTGTGCATACCCTAGATATAACACTAAGAAAAGCAGAAAGGTCAATTATTCAGCTAGTAATGAGACTGAAGGCACACAATCTTGCAATAGAAAAAGGAAGACACATGTCTATACACGAATGAAAAGATTTTGTAATTTATGTAAAACGGGTGCATTGAAGATGTATTTCATTTTCTATTTAATTGTCAAAAATACAACCATCATAGAGAAATTTTGTTGAAAGAAACTTGTTTAAATTCTTTCTCCAAAGATTCACATATACTAAATTTCAAAAAGTAAAGCTTGTTTTAATAGTAAATCCCCAAATTGCTCAAAATTAACACCTACTCATTCATCAACAAGTGTATTTTATCTAGAAATGCTCTGCAAGAAGAGGACTAGTATACATAATTCATTACTTAATATGTACATGTACTTTTTTAACAATATTATATGTTATTTTTTTTGCTGAGCGACATGCAGTTATCTGTGAACAATGTTGGGCCTTTGCCAATTATTGTAATTGTGCTTTGTGCCATAAATAATCTAATCTATCTAGTCTATCTATCTATCTTATTAATCTTATCTATCATAATTAAGCATTTCAGAAAGATTACAGCCTGTTGAAATTATTTCCAATCGTGTTTACAAATCAGTTATGAATTTTGATATTATGTCACACATAATTATGTATGCAATTAGAATTATACCCGGTATTTCCGTTACTGACTTATTATTTTAAATGTTGTACATTGTTTCATTATTTATCACTTGTCCATGTAATATGAATCAGTAGAATGTGAATGGCACGGTCTTTTAAATGCAGCATTTATCGTATAATTATTTTTCATCTCTTACCAGTGCCTATTGAGTTATCTTTTGAAATTTGCATAGAGATGGTCCGTGAACCGGTACTCGTGTGCGAGACTTTTCATATTGATATATATATTTGTTGTCTCTCCAATAAATACTACCAAACTCATTATTAATAATCAAATTATCCCAAAGTGCTTTTAAAACATGTAAACCGATTAAATTGTAAAACACATAACACTAAATGCACACGAAAAGACATAAAAACAACATCAAACTAAAGTTCAAATAGAAAATTTAATAAGTTTGTTTTTTTTCTCTCTCTCTCTTTTTTTAAACCAACTCGATGCATGGAAAATATATTATATTGTAATCATGATACTTTGACCAATGCTCAAGTAGTGACTATTAAACGAAAGTGTATTGGAAAATCTGTAATCTTGATTCTAGTGATAGTGTAAACGCTAAAGCCTCGGGAAATAGTCCTGGCTTCGGGGAACTGGAATCTTGTTAACTCCCTCAGTGATATACGTTAACTGTATAATAAGTATACAGACGTACGATGTGATATTCTCGTATACAATAAACCTTGGAGCATCACCAGTAATTGAAATGGAACCACCTTTTTCAAAGCTTAAACCATACTTATGATAATAATGATATATCGTATGTATAATATATGAGCATGATTTTAAAATATCATATGTACCCTACCTGGTGTTTGGTGGATCGACGAACAGGTACCAACGCAAATTATCAATAGCGCGAAAGAGCGCATATCTAACAGGATTGAGTTGAAACAACAGCAGTGGTATTTACTGATGTGAAGCTGACCACGTATTATATGCATCTGTTAGGCATTGAAAAGTAATGACATCACGCCAGCTGACTCTCATGACAGCAGTCCGCTAATGGTAGCCTGATAGTTACATTGACAGATTTCCACAAATTAGGGTAATGAATTTCATATTACAGAGATTATGCTCTCTCTCTCTCTCTCTCTCTCTCTCTCTCTCTCTCTCTCTCTCTCTCTCTCTCTCTGGGATAATCAACACTCAGTAATTTGGTTAATGAGAGAGAGTTTTATATCATAATTAGAAATAAATGTCATTTTTGAAAATATATAAAAGTATGAACTGCAACGCTTTGCACCAGCATACTTGTCATGAAACACAAACACTAAGTCTGCATGTAACACTAACATTAAGTACATTTAACTTGCATGTACTAACGCCAAGTGAGGTTTCATGTACACTACTAAACGCCAAGTAAGCTTGCATGTGACACTAACGCAAAGTAAGCTTGCATGTGACACTAACGCCAAGTAAGCTTGCATGTAACACTAACAGTAACGCTAAGCACATTTAAGCTTGATGTGACACTAACGCTAAGTAAGCTTTCATGTGACACTAACGCTAAGTAAGCTAGCCCAATCAAATTTCTATTCCGTTCATTTCCCGGGTGTCGGCCATTTACCAGATCTAAGTATATCTGAAAACTATGAAAAGAAATAATTATTCTATTGTATTTATTGGGATCTTGTCTGTTTAAACATGTGCTCTTGTCCCAAATCCTCTACTAGACCGTGCCAGTTCATATCCATGCCTAAAATACTATATTAACACATATAAACAAACACATGTGACAATCCACCAGTAAAATACTGTAAAAGATACATCAAAATCAGACCTTGCCTTCAATCATCTAGTATAACTTGAAATTACCATGTCAAATACTTAGTAAATTCTATAGTACTCTGCAAATTGCATGTGTAACAAGAAGAGAGAAAATGCAATGGACCTGAGCCCCCTGAATCTCTAGTTAGGTGCTCTAGATACCAACTGAGCTATCTGGCCATCAGAGATCAAACCCAGCTGACCGCTACACTCCTCCCTCCTTAAATTGTCTTCGGGGAGCCCAGGTTGTTTGCCCCTGGCAGGACTTTCACCTGTAATTCCAGGGGTGGTCACGGCACCAAATGTAACAGGAAGGGAGAAAATGCAACAGATCAGACCGGGAGTCGAAACCGGGGTCCCTGAATCTCTAGTCAGGTGCTCTACCAACTGAGCTATCTGGCCACCGGAGATCGAACCCGACTGACCGTTACACATGTATATATTCATGCATAAATCAAACTAAGTCTGATATTTATATACCCAGACCTTGTTAACTTCAATTTAAGTTGAAAAGACCTTGTCTGAAAAAAATAAACACATTTCAGTTTCGTTTTAAACCTTGTCTTCTTCAAGTATAATGATACTCACTAATCTTGAAGAGGCCTTGTCTAAACTTATTCACAGCAAATTCTCACAGCCAGTATCTAGAACTGTAATTCTCAGAGTCATGCATGCTTTTATCGTTTATTCCGTGACAAAACACATTTTGATGAGGCGCAAATTCCAGAACGTCTTCATGTTGTAGGTCCAAATAATATGGTCCAAAATGGCACAATCAAAGTACCTATTGTAAAAGTTTACTCGTTATACACACCATGTAAACTGGAGGAACAATCTAAATGTTTCCATTGTGTCAATTTTATTATGAAAAAATCATCTACTGCCTTTGATGTAGGATACCAATGTAATTTAGCATTGTAAACACAATTATGTGTGGACCCCACATTCTGTCCATGAAATTGAAAAATTCATAAGTAGTTTGCCAGTCATCAAAATCAACAAGAATTTAAAATATATATAGTCAGCTTTAGTGTTCAATTCTCTTGCAAATTTTGCACAATTGAATAAATGCTAAATCGTTATGTACTCCCTTTCTGAACAATTGTAACACTGTTGGTTAATTGTAATGCCAGCGAACAGTTTTGCTATAAAAAAGCATAGAAAAGGAAAATAAAGCCAATTCAATCGCATTCAGATTTCTCCAGATTCAGACTTTGACCACATGTGGTGAAAACTTTGCTCGTTCATCTATATAGGCAGTATAAGCTCCTGCGGCCACATTACTGGCATCTGAAAACACTAAAGTAAAAGGCAAACTTTCTTGGACCAAACGTCTGTGATTCAGCCTTACCAAGTGTTTCGACCACATTAATTCGGTCTCAATGGAACCTACTTTCTACTGCTATAAATAGATATGCATATTCATCAAAACTACAGACATTACCAAAAACCGGCCGCATTGAAGTAATTTGACCTGCAAATCTAGCAAGTTTAAGAGGTGTAAACAGAAAAGCGTTTAAAAAAAAAACTTCTAAAGAATCTAACGCATCCACAATCACAGCCAGGCCAAGCCATTCCATCGACCGATGAGGCTAAAAAATTTATATTTCTTCATTGAAAAAAAAAAATCCTCCTTCTTTATGAGAATTACGAACAAATTTTGAAGCTTTCGAACGGTGTTCGTAATGATGATCAAACCCCAAACCGTCATTCACGTACAGAACAATATTGATACCATGACATCGCCAGTGCTTAACCATTGATCTTGTTCTCCTCATTGGTAAGTGATAAATGTAGGTCGGCCGAATAACGAAAATCCCGTATATATTGTTTTATTTTTCAGGATTTCTCCCGTAATAGTAAATTGCATGAATGACATCAAACTTTTTATTACAACTGTTTGTGACTAACAATCATACAATTTTTCTAAAAACTGGAAAAAAAAACCCACCAAATAAATATTTCCACTCGAAGCCATTCTCAAGTTAATGGGGAAGGAAATCCCGCTTAATCA
>CAJDSM010067980.1:3790-16568 GCA_903981925.1 Ostrea lurida | reverse complement strand
CCACACGCACGGTGACCGCACGCAAGATACGCACGTGAACGTTACGGTGACCGTAACGGGTTGCGCAATTTGGTGACGCTGACCGGTGACCGCACGCTAAATCGCGACCGGACGCAATCGTGAACGGTGACCGCACGGATGACCGCACCGCTGCGCAATATGATTAATCATCAGAATGTCCGGATTTTTTTCCACTTGGGTTAGATATATTCTTCATTAGCTAAAAAATAAATTATAAATAATTGTATCCAAGACAGTAATAGATATATAGGTAAGAAACACATATACATTCAATCTTGGATATAATGATAAAAACCACATGAAATTCCTACATGTTTGTATGAAAATCAGTCTATAAGCATACTGTACATGTATTTTCTGGTAAGTATGCTAAATGTATATACAACCGTCAAGTTATTTTCTCATGGAGATTATTTTTTTCTAATGCACGTATGTTGCAAAAAGAAAAAAAACTATATTTTTGTTTATTAGCATGTACGACATCCAGGATTACGGGCCGTACATGCATGGCTTAAAATTTTCGGCACGAGGAATACATATACCTGCTTACAAACACCCCTAAATCTATGCTTAAACAAACACGGACGTGTACCTTGTTCAACACAGTTTTTTTAGCAATTGTAACGCACATCCAGATTACGAGTGTACATGTATGGCTTCAGGATTTACGAGCAGCAAGGAACATTATCCTGCAATTAAACACCCCTAAAAGTGCATTAAACAAACACGGGGCGCATCTGTAAATGTACATGTAGCTACCGGCTTGTCTCTTGGGGTTCGAAATGTCATGCAAAGAAAAAAAGCCTGACCGCTGACCGCAACGGGTAACGCTTGATCGCAGAACAGTGACCCGCAACGCTACGCAAAACTTGTGACCGGTGACCGCACGCAGACCGCACGGTGACCGCACGAAAATGGTAAAGTAGACTTTCAGGACTGTAATTGTCGATTAATGTGAATAACTTTCGTCGAAGATTCGATATACACTTGCATACTTGAATTGCTTCAGTTGACTTTATTAATTGGTGAAGCAAACGATTTTGTCAAATCTTTATCACCAAAAAAACATTTATACAAATCGAGTGCAGGGCAACACGGATCCGATAAAAGCAGAGACTGGACCAGGCGCACGAGGAGTAGCATCCTTTTGCCAAGCGGCCACACCATCGCGATCGAGTCAAAACAAAGCGAAAACGGGGCCCAGCCGTAAAATACTAATACGAAGGAACATCGTTGTTTAAAAGTAATCATAATCCAAAAGAAAACATTACAAAATGAGTGTTGGGCAACACGGACCTCGCGAAAAGAAAGGTAGGATCAGTGCCATGGAGGAGGTAAGCATCCCTGCTGACCGGTTACACCCGCCGTGAGCCCGTAGCGAAATAAAGTAACGGGATTACCCGTAGTCCAATCTAGTAGGAAAATCAGCTAACACTGCGAGATATCACACCATAAGCAGGTTGATGTGGGTATATTCAACATAGAAAGGGAAAAGTTGACGAATTGCAAAAAAGTTAACTCAAATCACGCTTACACAACAATATAGTGTAGTTGTCAGCTTCGCCTGCCGTCCATGAGATTGATCAACCCAACATATAGGCGTAGACAGTCAGTAGCAAACCTAATAATAAATAATGTACTACTGCAGAGACAATGCAGTACTTTAATTGTGACACCAGAATATGACCCCATAATACCCTGTCAGAATAGATTTGGGATCAAAAATGTTTCCATAGTTACCGCTTCTGTTAAGAAGTTTTACTTTTTTTGCATTTATCCACCTTAATAGTTGAGTATTTTAAAATAAATGTAAATTACATTTACTTCCTTTGATAAATTAATAGCAAAGACTCCGCTAATGACGTAATAACAGCAATACAATCGCATGTTTGTAATCAAGTTGCCATTTGTGACGCCATAGTTCCAAGGCGGCTGCACTATAGCTTTAGGATAATAATAAACACAACATGGCCTAGATTTCACAAGTTTTTTCACATTAAATGCATAAATTGAATTGTTCTTCTTTAAAGATATTAGTTCATACTAGATAAATGTTGCAATGAATATTATAAAGAATTTCAGTCACTCACTATTCCTTTTTTTACCCATGGGTTCTGTCCCTTCCCTCTCTTTGATGTTCGATTTTCACATTTTTTGCTCGCAGTAGTATATTGTATATGGAATCTTGGCAGGCTCGGGGAATACAAACTTCGACAGGGAATACAAAAAGGGATGTTAACCATGTGTCAAACGTAATCATAATCCATAAACATATAAAAATCGAGTGAGGCAACACGGACCTCCGACAACGCTAAAGTAGAACGTTTCAGGGATTGTACAACAGTTGACTACGGAGTACTTAGTTTACCCGATCAAGACAATAGATTCACGGGTGGGCGTGACCGGTCGACAGGGGATGCTTACTCCTCTAAGGTACCTGTTCCCACCATGGGTCCGTGTTTGTCTACGTCCTATTTTGTATTCTATTTAGAACTGAAGAGATTGGTCACTGTTTGTTATTTTTGTCTTCATATTTGAACATCTAAAATCACAGATTATCAGGACGATCTTGATGTCTTTCATGGAAATATTGTTGATAATCTACAAATCTCAAAATTTTATCAGCATCACCCCCACCCCCTAACTCTCTAACCAAAGCCTTCATATCGGATTCGAGATTCAACAAGTTATAAGACCTGTTCCGAAGTAGAGCGCTAAACATTGCATTTACGGCACTACCCTAGCTTGCACTGAGACCAACCATAATGAGACGTTTGTGATGTTCTAACTTGATAAACACATCATTGTGCAAAATATTCAGCGCCAGCCACTCATACCCCAAAACTGTAAGTTGTTTATTTTTTTCTTCGCGCCAAGATGGCGGAATGTGAGGAAGATACGATGGAGATAGAAATCGATCCTTCGTGGGCCAAAATTCTGACCGAATACCCTATATCCAGCATGCCGAAAAAGCTGAACAAAAGGACAGGGGAAGCAAAATATTCCTTATTTGAGAAAATTGACACTGGACATTAGGAAATTGAGGCCAAAGTGGAAACTTTCCACACAAACTTCCAACGTTTACATCCATAGAAAAAAACCCACTGGAAACATTTTATTACGATAATTTGGGAAAGAGCGAGTTCAAGATCAATGGGCATGATGACCCGGAAGTCTGGGAAAATACTTCATTGTCATTGAACAAATAATCCTATGATTCGTTGTGACAACAGGTACTATCAGAATACGAGGCTTTATCGACAAACATTTCCTTATTCTGAAACAAAGCCGTTTTCCATACACTGATTTAACTACAGATTACTCCGTTTACCTGGTCAAGATAACGGGATCACCGAGGGTGTGACCGGCTAACAGGGGGTGCGTCCAGGTGTCTTAGTTTTCCCAACTCTTGTTTTTGCATTCTATTTGAGGTTGATCACGTTTCGTTATCTTTGCCTTTACATAGAATATCACAAGTAGTTGTTGATTGCCATTGAAACTAGATACGTTCTTACTAGACATGACTGAATATTAGGATTACCTTATGAATGAGATAAAATACGAAGTACGAATTGACTGGTCCCGTATACTGCACTGTGCAAGAACCATCACCGATACAACCATAAACTGATAATTTGTGAAGACGTATCTTCGTCTACCTGGTGAGAAAGTCGCCAATAGGAGAAACAAAATGCTTTTCTACAGGAATTCTGCAGTTTATTTCCCCTATATACAGGAATTCTAAAGGGAAGTGATTCGCAAATAGAAAGGAAGAAATATATTTACATTTTCAGCAGATTATGAGTGTTTAGGACTCTTCTCTCACAAACAAGATCAGGCTATACAGAAAGTGTAGAGGTTTGCCTGTTTATTCCGTTAATTTGTCGATGTACATTTAATTATAGTTTTAAACTTGCATTGTTCATAGTGAATAGATGACGATAACGAACAGTGATTGCTTGTCATCTCTCTCTCTCTCTCTCTCTCCTCCTCGTCCTCTCTCTCTTCTCTCTCTCTCGTCTCCTCTCTCTCTCTCTCCTCTTTTCATATGGGTCTAGTTTACCTATCTATAAAGTTTACTTTTCACCCAAAAGTTTCTCTGTTCTGTTTCAGGAAATGTTTTTTGTGGTAAGAGTGTTACACGGAATCACTTGAGCCGACCTTTTTTGAGAACAGTGCTCGACGATATGTAGCCGCCAGTTGCTTCCCAGGCTTTGCACGGAGGTCAGTAAATTTACAAAATTCTCAGTCACCGGTTCTCACCTATTTACAAATTTAAATCAAATTCTGATAGGGATCGACTTGAAACCCACTGATGAGTATTACCGAGTAGCGCCATTGTCTACTGGGCGCGAGATCACATGATGTGGCAAGAGTGGGACCGTAGTATATGGTAAGGGGGCCCGAGGAATGCGGACCCGTCATTACTTGTGTTTATGTTTCGATTCACTGGAGATTAATGAATAGTGCTCTTTTTTTTGTTGCAACTACACAAGTTTCCAGGCAGAGGCCAGATATAGAATTTGTCGAAAGGGGGGGGGGCTAGAAAACCGAGCAATGCGGAGGGGGGGGGGGCACGCGGGAAAACCCCGGAGGGCACTTGTGTTTTGAACTCGTGAATATTAAAGTTACTTGTTATAGTTAAGGTTAGCTATAGATCTATAAGAATGATGTTAAGTGTGGTCACCAAAGGGGGATTCCTCCTATAAATCCGTCACTACCGAATACAGTGAATGAGAGAACGACTTCATCGCAATTCGATTTTAATTTAGAACAAAACTTTAATAATTTCTCAAGGACAGCTAAAAGATCCTTCATTTTTTAAAAAGAAAACGTAGTTTAAATCTAGCGAGTAGTAAGAAAAGCGCATGCATCATAAGCGAAGGTTGAATCTCAAAAATCTGTCTTTGCAAGGTACATGTATTTTTTGTAATTCTAATCTTCGCTATAATCTTTGGCGAGGAATCACCACACACTCCTCAACTTTAACAACAATCATACTTTCAAAAGGGGATGGTCAGTTTCAGATGGCAAACATATTTCAACGCCCGAAAGCGAAAAATAGGAATCTTTTGCATCGTAGGCAGTTGAATGGTTTAGGCGTCTGACTCGACCGAGAGGATGTGATGTGCACAGGCCGACGTTGTTTTCCATGGAGAGGCATTACACGAATTCCCTCATCCAACCGACCGTGGTTAAGAGGACCTTCTGTAGACAGGTGAAAGATCTGTCATAATGTTAGTGCCAATAGCCTGTATGGCAGCTTGCACTGAGAAGTGGTACTGAATTGTTTAGGCGGTCTGGTGCTTGGGTAATAATGCATTGTAAAGCGCTATAGCCTTAGGTGTATAAGGCTATAAAAATCCAATAATTACCATTATTATTATTATTATAATTCACATCGAGTTTAAATGCAGAATGGTCCTAAGTTACCGGGTTTAGCCTGGCTGAAAGAAAATAAAAATAAGATCCCGTAGTTGGATATTTTGTTGGATAGGTTTATTTGCTGAATCAACCAGATATGGTCAAAGTAAGGCAAAATAATAACGAAATAGTGTTCAATTCCGTAAGTCCTATAGACTAGAATACAAAACAAGAGATATGGCAATCACAGGACCCTGGACACACCCAGAGGTAGGATCAGTGCCTAGGTATAAAAGACCCCGTTTGAGCCGCGTCACAACCATCCGCCGCAGGCCCATTAGTCCTTTGATCCAGAGGTAATCGGGAACCAAGTCCATATGGTCAAATCAGTGTGTTTGAAACGGTAAGCGCCAGCCCTTAAACAATGGCTATTGAAACAATCTTAGACGCATTTGACACTCAATGATAGGTCCATAATTGTAAACTAAACTGTTATTTATAACGACCATAGAATTTACGAGAATGCTGTGGCCTTTAAACGGTGACTGAGTCTGAAACGCCTGCAACAACACTGGTCTGTACAGAGCTTGCCTCGAATTTTAAAAAGAACTGATCAGTAATACTGAATTTTCCTATTGAAAAAAACTCATCCCCGTAATTAGTATAGGTTTATACTTCGCCATTTATAATATAGCAACAATAGCAAATATATACATCAAAAGGCGAAGTGTTAAAATAGCGAAACATTTGGGAAACAGCTTAACTGCTGACTTTATATATTCTTATATATTTCTTTTAATTAAAGCCAAGTTATTTCAAACTTTGAAAATAATTACTCTAATCTTTTCATAAACATGAAATAATGTGAGAGCATAGTGAAATGAAAACTAATTGATACGAAATACACATGAAGACAAACCATTAGAATAGAATAACATGTCTTAACAACATCGCTATTGGCGGTTGACATACATTTTAAACAAACAAATATACAAATCTAACCTCACATGAGATGTTAAATTTGTGTAGCTGCAACCGAGACTCTCTACAATGACAGTTGAACCCTTATAACGTGTATGAAAATATAGGGTTTAATTTGTGCTTTATTTCATTACTCTTTAGAATGAATGGTTTAATTAGAAATCTTTAAAACTATAAAACATACTATGGTAATTGCGTGTCATTTATCTCACTCAGCTTTGCACATAAATTTTAAACCCAACTAAATCCTGAATGCTAAAGGGTAAAAAGAGCAACTCACTTCTTACGGTTAACCTCCCACTCAGAAAGCTACACATTACATTAAACTAAGATAAGAATAGTGATTAAGAACCTTCTATATCCGCGAGATAACCTTATGCACACGTAATACGTTACAATTTACAAATTTATCAGCAATATGCAGCGAGCGCTGGTTATACAAACTCGCATTTTCACCGGGGAAAGAGACTTACCCCCAAGCCGGAACTATGTGCTCTGCAAGAACCAGCTAAAGGCGCCAAAAAGGCGGCGGAGCACTATTTGAAGCTGATTAGTATCCCCATCTTAATTGATGAAACAGATAAGAAATATTTACTAATCATGAAGTCCCCTTGCTCCACATAAATATAAAGAGGTCCCAGAGTTTTCTTTTTTTATAAAACTTATTTTTTTCAATGGGTTACATTACTATTAGCAGAATTGTGCTTTCAAAAAAGCTGTTTCTCATTGCGGATAACTTAACTTGGGTTTTATAATGATACTTACTCTCGACGTGCACTCCACTTTCGTAGGTTACTCCATATTTTAACAATCATCATTATTTTTCCCCTCTCTTTAAGCCATCTAATAGATATATCCGGAACGAACTCGAAAATAAAAAGACACCCACAAAATCTGCAACATGTTCTTTCATACTTTGGTCGGATATTTTACTAAATATTGACTCTACAAGTGCTAGAGACACCTGAGAACTACATTACATAATAAACGTATGCTCTGAAGGCTTCTGCTAAAATCTTCGTCAATTGTTCCTGGCTCACTTGTTAAAAACATAGTAATGTACCACTATCATCAGTTGCGTCTCCCCGGTATTCGGTTGTGTATTGTCTCTCATTTTGCGAATTCGAGTTAGCACATTCTGTCGTCCAAAAGGGATTTTTCCAATGTTCAATGCACCTACATGATGTTTTTTTTCTTGAAAGCACCTATCATTTGATGAGAGCCACTAAACTACTATACTATACTTAGCAAAGTCACCCAAATTCATGGATTATAAGATTGTTGGTGCAGGGTTTATTCGAATCTATCTCGTTTTAAAGATCGATCAATTTTTCGTGATATAATTCTGAGCCAGAATTCGCATTTCTGCTGTATTCAGGTTTGACCTTGTTTGCGGGTACTAGTATCTTTCTTCCTGGAATTTGCAAAGTTGATTATACTTTCAGTTAGTGAGTCTATATGTTGATGTAACATTCCCTGTACCTACAGGCGGCTTGAACATGTCAACTCCCTTGTTGTTCCACTGACCAGGTACTGGTGGTCTAGCCCACAAGGTATACCGTTTATATTGGGTGCGCCGGCAATGTTTCTCCGCCAAAATTCCCTAGTGCATATACTAAAGTTCATGCATTATTGGTGTGACGAGCAGTGGGGTGCAATCCACGCTTCCGCGCATTATATTATGTTTCGCAACATATACCGCGAGCTCGCTCTGTTTCCCAACTGGTATAGTAAAAGAGCAGCGCTCGCTCGCAAGGCAATTATACGCTCTTAGAGTATTGGCTTCTCGAGGCTTACTCAGGCGGGTCCCCGGCACCCTGATTATGCCGTTCGCTATTTGGTCGAAGGGTCCGCTCTTATTTTGGCCCAACACTCGATCTGGAATGATGTAATGGTAGTTTGGGAAGAAATTGTGGGACATATGTTTTATACCGCGTGCGTTCTTATAACTCACGTGTTATGTTACTTATTCATGTGCGGTGACGTCGATTATAACTTATTCTTTAGAGATCTTGAGTCGCTCAAAGTACCCTCCTTTTACATCTATCTGGAATTGTGTCTCTGCTAGAAAATTGGGATATTATAACTTAACATGCTAACAGATACACATTGTTTTATCTCATTTTTGTTTTCAGCTGAAAACGAGTCTCATGGTTTAATTTAAATTTTATCGATGCAAAATTGATATATAAACTATACGTCCCCAATTGTCAGAATAAATTTACTCCAAGAATGGGCGTCATTCTTATTCTCCAAACCGTAGTATTGAGCTAGAAAATTAGAGCTAACTAGCTTAGTTAATTTAGTCGCGCTCGTGCAACGGAGAAGAATAAAATTTGAATCCGGATTGTTCGTGAAATGCGACAGTAGTAGAATTCTGCCAGAGGTCTTCCAGAAAAGAGATCGTATTCGCTAAGTGTATATCAATGATTGTGCCATATAGTTTCATTATTGGATATCGTAATAGTTAAAATTAATCTAGTCTATTCCAATAATTTATTTTTATAATTTCGTTACTACAAAACCTCTTGAAATTTATATTGCGTAAAAACCGCGATTTAGTCACACAATTGTGTTTAAGAACAAATTGAAAACTTAAAGGCATACTGAGCTAGTCAATAACTGATCAAATGATATTTCATAATACGTAAACTGAACCCTTCTTTCTTGTGATATATAATTGCATCGTGGTAACCGTTGAATTATAAGTAGTACCTAAGGGTATGATTGCTAGAAAAATTCATACAATCTCATCCTGATTCTATTCTAAGCTGATTAGCGTTCGTATTTGGATATGCGTGCTTGAGAATCGATGAACACGCCGCTTTACTTGTCCACTCACTATTTTATTATATATGTGAAAAAGGAAGAAGCCAGACCATTGATTTCTACAAGTAATTAGTCTAATTTGAAAGCGTGGTGGTAAACAGGCTGAAAGAGGGAAAGCGATTCAACATATATTCCCTTAGTGTATTTCTATATTCATCATGTTTTAAGTGGATGAAATGGCCATTTTTACTATATTTAATTATTCGCTCTGATTAATTTAATTTATTATAGCATTGAATTATTAATTTTTTTTTTATAGTTCAATGTATCACCTTAAAAATGTGCGCATTCTACAAAACTATTAGTGATGTAATCTATATTATTAAACTGATAATATTTATTTGAGTTGAATTGTAAAATGAAATTGATACTTACAATTAAATTTATTGATAATAATGATCGAAAGTACTCGCCTGGAATGGCCACTAATTTCTAGGTGGACCTAAGTTCGTATTTAGATCCTACCTTTCTAGAAAGTTTTTACCATGTGATTTTCTAGACACATTAATCTCTCTCGCAAATAATGAGTGATTTATACTTCATTATATTGTTTATAGAAGACTACTTACATGTATGTAGAATTAATTTTACTTCTCAAATTCAGTATCTTAAAAAAATACATTTGGCATTAAATTTATAAACAAGGAAAAAAAAATTCATGCATTTTCTTTAAAAATCAATTTTGTAGAATAAGGAAATTAAGGTGTAATTAAAGGACAAGTGCACGTTTTTTTAGCCGAAATTTGAAACATCTTTCCGAAATATAAGACGCGGAACGGGTAAAAACTTTAAAACCGGACAGATTTGGAGGAGTGATAAAAAGCAGCGGTGAAACAACAAGCAGACCTATTTGATGATAATTTAGAACGATTCTTTGTGGTTTTTACTTCATTTCGTTGGTTACAATTGTGCTATTAAATGCAATGAAAAAGTCGCACAGACCTTGCGGCAATGTTTGGTTAATATCAAGAAGCTTTACATTTAGGATTAGCTAGAGTGGTGTATATCAAGACAATGATAAACAATATGATGGTAAAGTATATCATTTATCATTAGTGATTTTTTGAAACTCTATTGTCATAATTTGTTTAATTCTTGTGAGATAATATTTTTGTCCCTATGGCCATATTATTGAGATTATATTTATTTATAAATAAGATATAATAATGATTTATATAAATTATATATATTAAATCATTATCTACTAAAATATATATATAGTATTATATAATATATGATTGATAGTATATATATCTATATATAGATTTTTATTACTAATATATATTTAATTTATGGAATATAATTATGATGGAGTGTGTAACTGACGTTGCGTCTTACACTTCTCTTATTAAACTCCTATAACTCTGTCACATTAAAGCCATAGTGAAAGCACCAAATGAACAATTCTGATGGCCTTACACCTTATTTATTTTATTCATGTTTGATCATTAAAGAAATAAATAAATAGAATTACACTCGTTTAATAAAGGGAATGATAAATAATGAAAATATATTATAACTTTAGAATATCCTACTACGAATTCATAAATAAATATCCATATACATTTTAAAATAGATTTAGGACAGGAAAAAATACATTACTTGTTCATGTCAACAATGCGATAGAAACAACGTGATTAGGAAGGTTTCTTTAACTCCGCAAAGTTGATGAATCACGGATCTCTTTGAGTACTAAAATAGGGAAACGCTTTGAAAATAACAAATCATAAATTGTAATGTCGATAAACATCTCACTCAACTATTGTACGAACATTTCGTGGCCAATTTTTCCAAACTTTATTCGATTGATTTAATTAGTAAAACTTCTGAAAATTACTTTGAGTAATTATGGCATTTTATTCTCCCGTCATTAGACGTTAAGCAAATTGATATGCGAATGTATCTCTCTCGTGTTGATATTTTTCTCAAAAAAGAATATAGAGAAAACGGAGAAAGTTGAAAGAGAGAATGGTTGCGTCTTGTCCATCCATACGACTAGCAAGTTTTGTAGAGATATAGAAGGCTCTCATATAAATAGTCTGGGTGGTTACCTCATAGGACGTGCGATAATACATATACCTCCTAAAATTCCCTTCACGTGTGAGTATCTATAGGGCTTTATTAATGTGAATGGTATACATGTCTATTCATTTTACCATAAAAGAGCAGATCAATCGAGGCGACAACTCATTCTCGTACTGTGAATTATTACATGTACACTTATTATACATAGTAACTAATAGATCATATATTACACTTAATTCACAATGGTGGAGAGAAAAACGGCTATCTATTAATTATACCAGTGGTTGGATATCAACACTATGTTTTTTGAGATAGTAAAAGGATCGCAGTAAATAATATTTAATATTATAAATGTTTCGAAGGGTAGTGGGTGGGCTTGGTCCCGTTACTATTTTGTTTTAATTTTTCTCAAAGGATCAATGACCGATCTAGTTTGCGTATCGACGCGTCCCCCTCCTAGTTCACCCATCGAACACAGGTATTTGATTAAAATGAGATTGATAAAATAAAAAAGATCCAGCTTTTATTTTTTTTGTTTTACTTGTACTTGAATACAATCAAAAAAAACACAACACCCAACAAAAATCGAACGGGTCCCTCTTGATACACCAACATTCTCGTTCCATGTAAGAATTACAGTTCAGGATTTCGTGCGCTTTAGCTCCTCTTGTTTTCCGCAAGAGGAATCATAGATGTATACTCTATAGCTCAGACTTAATTCACATCTTTCAAATGACTTTTTGTTAATATAGATGTTTTCTATTTTGATTTGCTTTAATTGAAACTGTTTTATACACAATTAGGAAAAAGTAACAAATGAAGTACTGGTAAGTACATTGCTTTGATAATCCTCTCCCCATTCGCTCATTTAATGGACAAGCTTTTAATATTATGTTAGTTTCCGCTAAGTAGACAGGAGGAGGAGAGAGGACGCTGGGTGGATTTGATGACCACAACAGAGAAAATGCGAGTATTTTTTGTGACAGTAAAAAAGAAAAAATTGATCAGGTGAGGTGATGATGAGGAGATGAGACATCTCATATGTATAACACATGGTATATGAATCTTATCATAAAAATAAAAGGAGAAAATAGAGAGAGAAAATGGATGATGAGATCCGTATAGTATACAATTTCTTGTAGACGACTGGAGAGAGACTCTACGCGTAGTTACAATAGATGTGTTACATCTTCCACCATTCGATCCTTTTGAATCAGCTTTCATTTACAAATGTATTGGTGCATGTAGTTAGTTAGTTATGCTGAAGTACTGAGAATTGAGTCATTATTGGAGTTGACGGTGAGTTGGATGAGAGTAGGACGATAATTTGTGAGAGAGAGAGAAGATTACCAATAAGAAGTGGGCACAGAGAAGATCAGAATTACAATATGTGATTGGGTTAGTATGGAGGTTTTCCTGTGAAAGGCATGGGCCTTGAAACGAAAGAAGAGAGAAGAGAGAGAAGAGAGAGAGAGAACCCAAATATGGGCTGGTGTGGGTTGCTCACATAATCAACCTCTCTCTCTTCACAAATTGTCGTATCCTTCTCTATTCTGTT
>CAJDSM010067968.1:2073-15322 GCA_903981925.1 Ostrea lurida | reverse complement strand
ACTAATCAAAAATCTTCTTTACAGGTCCATAAATGTCAAATTTTGCAACATATTGAGAAGCAAATGAATTTTTGTTGGCCTCAATTTAGCGGAATGGTAAAGTTCTATAATTATAGGTTATAGACGGTATATGAGATACGTGGGAATCTGTGAATTAATAAGCATAGAATCAAACTCTGGCGCGAAGTATACAGTTTTTGTCGCGCGGTACCACGTGACCTTCTCGAGAGTTTGCTAACGTCCGTCTCAGCTCAAGAGACACTCAATATTTACAAAAAACGAGGCCGTTCATATTATTGTTCTTTAATAAATCCGTCACTTTTTTATATAAGTCATACATTATCAAGACAACTAACATATGGAACAATTTTATTTTTTAACACTTTTTCAAATAGTTAAGTATATATCAATACGCGACTCAAGAGCTGAAAATCTATCGAGAAAACGAAGTTCAAAAATCTGACCTTTAACTTGTTGAAATGCGTAATAGAAAACACACGTTGGGGGGCAGTGAGTAGAACGTCAAGAACATGCTCTATTTGAAAGCCCGTCACAAGTCGAATTTCATCCAATTTGTCATTATAGACGTGGTCAAGCTTGGCGGCAAGCCGAAAAGATTTCGCGCGGCAACCTATCATCGTGCTGATGAAATTGGCCTGGCATGAATTCTAAAACGGGGAAAGAGGAATGAATGACCGGCCAAAGTAATAGAATAACTTCGGACACATGTGTGATGTAAACATTGCGCAGCGGACCCGGTTTCCACAGGGAATTAGGCAGGCTTGTTTGTCTTTCACGCAACAACACAATGGGGCATCGAGCCAGAGGGCATTCGCTATGATTAACTTTCCAGGAATTCTCCGATTTACATTGTAGATGCCATGTCGTGCACTCCTTATTTTACATTTTGATTTGAACATGATTGGGGGATTGCGGCGTTATCACTTAGTAGAGGTCGAGCGTTTGTCAGGCAAAAGATGAAATTGTGTGGAGTATGGTGGCGAGGTAAAACCCAGCGGATACGGAATCATGAGCAACACCCACTGGAAGTTCGGGACGGTTTACAGGCGACGCTCTTGCCGAACACAATATTTATCGCGGTTTTATTATTTTAAATGCATTAGACAGTTTCTTTTTTCTGACGCGATCCAGATTTTCTTTGACCCGAAAGTGACTTCGTCAGTTTAAAAGCGGGCGCTTAAAAAAATAACGCGACAGGATCAGCACGAACCGCGGCTATGGGCGCTGAGAAGCACAGAGAGGGCACAAAAAATCCCGAAGCCTCCTTCTTGCGTCTCATATGGAAAAAGCAAAAAATTCCAAAATCTTTTGGCAAGCGAGCAACACCTAAGAAAAGAAAAAATTAAAAATGCAGGTAAAATCTCAACAAACTACAAGGACCAATAAGCCAGCGCAGCTACACCAGAAACTTATCAAACAAATCGGCGAGAGTGATGGTGGCCCGCCCCTACATCGGACGCGAGGCACAGAGACGTGCAGATAATTTAGGTGGTATAGGTAGAAGCGCAACAAAGCGGGCCAAACGAAGCGCTCAACCCGACGAATTCGGCAGGACAGTAGAGTAGAGGTTTGAGAACTGCTAGTAGCTTTCTTAAGATAGCTGACAGCGAAGCCAGCGATCCGACGCCAACGGGAGAATTGAATGAGAGCATGGAACCGGAAGTATCCCACCCACCCATTAACTTGAAGAAAACTAAATTCTTCAAATTAAGAAAGTGCAATGAAAAAGTAAAGGACTCCGCAGCAACGGGCGCGAAGCTAGTTCAAGTTTTTGATGACGAAAGGCTCTAGACCGAGAAAGGCCTAGTGCCAAACAACGGAGAAGTTTGATTATAAGTCCCAAAAAAGGAACAAGCGAGAAAATGGGGGGCCAGAACATGAAGAGAATAAAAGGAGATTAGACCAATTAAAAAAGAAAGCGGAACAGAAGGCGCCAGGAACCATAGACAAGACGGATGACATTTCAGGAAGGAAACAAGATGAGGACAAGTGACAAAAAACCAGCGGTCACTAGTAAAAATTCAAAATAAGAGTTTTTGATCGAAGCTATAACACCAGAACCCTCCACCGAGGAGCAAACAGATAAAGTTGAACGGGACAATACAAACAAATGCACAACATGTGTGGGAGAGAACTAATTTGTAACGAGGAGTTCACCACAAATAGAATCCTGAAATATATGATAAGATTCACGAATTGATTAGCAAATTACTGAGCAAATGGCGGAATTGCACAACGCCAATAGTAAAATTCCGAGATGACCATACTAACAATAATTTATAACACCGCACGAAGCTTTGCTAGGAACACGAAGCCCAGGCGCGCGAGACTCAAAAGCAAGAGTAAAGCGTAGATGTTAAAAAACAAAGGAAAAATTTTAACTTTTATGGATTATCGATCAATAAAAAATGAAACTGCGGAGACATCAAGATTATCAGTTGCAAATGAAAATAGACAGACTGGGTACGGGAAATTTCCGAAGTGCAAAAATGCATAGCAAGATCCTTACCAAGTCAAATGTACAACAAAGAAGCATGGTGCACAGCAAACACAATAGGGACGTAAAGTACTTGTAACGATTGATAAATTACATAGACAAATATCTGGGAGAAAATCTAGAAACCGGTTTCACTTATTGGATTCATTAAACGTAAAAAAAAATAATTGAAATCGATTGTAAATAATGCCTCACACACTAACAGTGCTTCATGAAGAATTACAGGCATGAAACGTTGTGACATGTAGGTTTTCTGATACAAAAAAAAAGAAACGTCTAAGATGCAGGAAACGGGTCCTTTATGTGTAGGGATAATGTGATTTCTTGAGTTGGAGGGATGAATGTGATTACTCAGGTACCGTATTGGATGTGTAAGGGATAATGTGATATCACCGAGTTACGTGGCATACACTAAGTATGGTCCCGGTATGATGAGCAAATGAATTCTCTAATGGATGGATTGCCAGATAATGGTGACATTCTCTATGTGTGAGGGATAATGTGATTCTCTTTAGCTGTATGGGATAATGTGCATTCTCCCTATTGTTATGCGAGATTGAATGTTAAATTCTAACTAGCCAATGAATCTCCACGAACACCCCCCACCAGCGGATAATGCTTGACTTCTCTATTGTAGGGAAATAATGTGACTCTCTCTAATGTGTAGCCGGATAATGTGATTCTCTTTATGTGTTAGGCGATAATGTGATCTCTGTTATGTCGGTAGGGGATAATGTGGGGCTCCTACATAGTCCTATTCGTGTAGGGACTAGTGATTATCCTTTGATGTGTAGGGATAGATGTGATTCTCTTTATGTGTTGTAGGGCTAATGTATTCCATCTATGTTATGGATAATGTGATTCTCTATACTGTAGCGGTGCTAATGTGAGTCTTCCTAGTGCACCAATTGTGCGGAGATAAATGATTCTCTTTAGTGTCAGGGGTAATGTGATCTCTGTTATGTGTAGAGAGGTATAAATGTGTTCTCTTTCTATGTGTAGGATAACTTGGACATGTGGCTCTAGCCACATTATGTGCCGTGCAAAGGAAGCAGGAACATACGGAACGATATGAACTGTGGTGGATGTACTAGATTTCACTGCCTAGCTGGGAGAAACCACAAAAGAGAGGCAGGCCAAGACAGAGGAGCAAGAGCAAAGAAAACAATAACAATAAATGCATATCAAGAAAAAAAAAAGTACATGACTCTGAAGTAACACAACATTGTGAACTAAACAAAACATCGGAATACAGAAAAAAACAAAAAAGCAGATCACAAGACACTGTATTGCCTTTACTGTGTAAATCAGCAAGAAAAGGACACACAAAACCGAAAACAACTAAATGTGGCTTGAACAAATCAAAAGCACACGTGGACGAGGAATAATCGTGGATCTCTCTACTGGTAGGGATAAAAATGTGATCATCTCTTTATCGTGTCAGGGGATGAATGTCAATACTCTTAACACGTGTAGTACGGATACTGTGATTCTCTTATGTGTATGGGATAATGGTGATTCTACGTATGTGTATGGAATAATGTGAAGGCCTATGCTCTAATGTAGGTCAAGGAAGAACGACAAAAAAAAACGGATTTAAATGGATTCTCTTGATACGGACGTACTGAGCACGACTAATGTGATTCTCTTTATGTGTAGGTTAGATAATAGTTAGATATCATCATCGTTAAGGGATAATGTGATTCTTTTTACTTGATGTGGAGGATATGATGATCTCCATAACATATGTATGTATGGGATTAATGTATGAAATTTCTCTACTGTGTAGGATAATGTCGTATTCGTTCTTTTTGTTTAGGGTAATGTATTACGCTCTATGTTGTAGGAGATAATATTGAGTTGCCTCCTAATAGTCGTCCCTGAATCAAAGAGAATGACGCATTCTCTATACGTTGTATGGTATAGATGATAATTCGTCAATATTATGTGTATGGAACCGAACCTCAAGTAAGATTCTCATACTATGTATTGTAGGATCTATAGATAGATTGTGATTCCATCTTCATTAGGTGTAGGCTGGAGAAATGTGAATGTCTTTGCTCTTTGGTGTACTGTAAAGTGGCTTTTCTACATCCGCATTTCGCAAAGTTTGAATGCGATGAAAAATCTCTACTTGCATAAATTAGTGGATAATTGGACCCGATGTGCAATTTGTTTATCGAATGGGGTGTATCCTCTTTATGTATTGTGAAAGGGAAGAGCGGGCAGGAATGTCCAGTGGTATTTCTCCTCATAATTTAGTGGTTAGCGAGGTGTGTATGTTTACGCTGTTCTGGGTTCTCTGCTATTGATCGTATTGTGACAAGGAGCCCCTGTTCTGAGTTGAGATAAGGTGTGATTTCTCTTTGATGACTAACAGTATGTAGGGGGATAGAATGTGCTGCCTGGATTATTCTCTATGTGTGGTCTGTGGTTGGCCAGGGATAATTGTGTTTATCTATATGCTAGAGGAATAATGTAGAAGTATATCGGCTCTATGTGTGGTGAGGTCAGATTAATTTGTGATTCTCATTAGTTAGGACTGAACGTAATTCTCTTTAGTGGCTGTAGTGCCATAATATGTGATGCTCATTGTTTAGGGATAATGTGTATTTCTTCTCAATGTGTTACGGGATTAATGTAGAATTCTCTATACTGTGTAGCGATTTAATGTGAATTCTCTATGGTGCTTTCAAATTGTTGAGTGATAGATGTTGTATCTACTTTATGTGCTACGCGTTCTGTCTAATGAATCGAACGCATGTGATTGTCTCTTATACTCGAGATGTAGAGAGTGCCTACAATTAGAGTGTTCTCTTGTTATGCTGTTAGGTCTGCACTAATGTAGTGATTCTGGCTCTGATGTAGTGTTAGGGAATTAACAGTGTTGTATTTTCTGCATGAATTTTGGGCTGAGGATTCGATTAATCTCAAGGTGAATTCTCTTTATGTGGTAGGTAGAGTAGAATGAATTGAAGTTTGATTGTGATTTATTCTTCTTTATGAGACCACATGTAGGGATTGGTTCGAGTAAATTTAATAGCTACATAGAATGATAACCTAAATTATTGCGAATTGTTTTTAAAAAAGTACGGATAATTGGTGGAAAAATAATTTATGTTTTGCAACTCAAAAAATCATGTGTTAGGTCTGCAAGTAATATGTTGAGATTTAGATTTACAACTCTACACATTTATCCCCGGCGATGTCTACGTAGAGAGCAAGTACGTGATTAATTTTGTTCGATGCTTCTATGATGTTATACTGGTTGCTTACATACTTTGATGAGGCAATGTGCTTCTTCTGTTTATAGGTGTTGTTAACTGGAATAAGTAATGTATGATCTAGCTATGGTGTAGATGGATAAACGTAGATAGGGGATTCAACTCTTATCTGTGGGAGTAGGCGGCGAGATTAATGTTATTCTCTTTTATTGTTTATGTAGGGAATAATAGTGAATTCTCTTTTTATGTGTAGGTATAATGTGATTCGTCATTTATGTGCTATGTGAGGGATAAATGTGATTCTCTAATTAAGATGTGTAAGGACTAATATGTGTAGTTCTCTTCTGTTAATGTTGCTTACTAGGCTGATATGCATGATTCTCATTTACATACTCTGAGTTTTAGAAAGAAGATAACATAAGTGAGGTGCTCTTGTTAAGGTGGTGAGTAGACGATGATGACGAGAGGTTTGTGATATATCTCAGTCCTCTCATATATTGACATGGTGATGGTGGTAGGAGGGATAATTAGTGTTTTTCTATGCTAGGAGATCTGTGTACACTCTCCTATATATGATTTGACGGTTCAATGACGTGACGCTTAGCTCACACTAATGTCAGGATTCTCTCTATAGCGTAGTGGAGGATTAAGAGTGTGTTTTTATGATTAGGGTAATAGATGTGATCTCTCTTTATAGTGTCAGGGTATAACTGATCAAATTACTCTGGATATGTGTAGGGATAACTTGTCGATTTTCTCTTTCATGGTAAGGATTTAACGTTGTGGATTCTCTATGTAAAATGTAGGGATAATGTGGATATCTCTTTATATGTTGTAGGTGATAATGTGATTCTCTCTAATGTGGTAGGGGATAATAGTATTCCATACTGTATGTAGGCTCAAATGTGACTTCTTTTTTGTAGGATAATATGTGATAGCTCTATGTGTAGGAGATAATGTGGATTCTCTCTTGTGTGTAGGATAGGTGACTCATACTCTATGTGTAGGGTATAATGTGATTCTCTTATGTGCTCTCAGGAGGTAATGTTATCGATATTCTCTCTTATTGTGGTAGGTGAGATAAATGTGGATGCGTTATGTGGGAGGATAATGTGATTCTCTTTTATGTGTAGGGATAGTGATTCTTCTTTATGTCGATAGGGATTAATGTGATTGTACTTTATGTGTAGGGATAAAGTATTCTCTTGTATTGTGTAGGATATTAGGTAACATCTCTCTTATGATGATAGCGTTAAATGAGCAATAATGCTGATTGGCTCCTTGATGTGTGGGGAAATGGTGATTCTCTCATGGGATGTATGAAGAATGAACTGTGATATCTCGTTTTTATGTGTAAGGGTTGTGATTCTCTTTATGTGTAGAGAGATAATGGTATAATTCTCCTGTTATGTGTGGAGATAATGTGTTTCTCGTTTAGTGTAGGAGATAATGTGGTTCTCTTTGATGTCTCGATAGGGATAATCGCTGTATTCTCCTTTATGATGTAGGCGTGAACTGTTCATTCCTCTTTATGCTGCTAGGATATCGACGCACCAGTGCAACGAGTGCAGAAAAGACGTTTTATTCACAGATGGCTCGCACCATGCAACACTCAACATTACAGATACAATACAGTAACGGTAACCTGAATACTAGGTAACACTTACGGCTCATCGGTAATCAATACTTACTCAGGGAGAAAACATATTACTACAGGACCGTGAACACGATTACAAGTGACAATCTGGTTTAAGCACATTAGGATACACAGGTAAACAACTATTACTAACAGGTAACACATTACTACACTAGGTAACAGCATCTTTACTACAGTTATACATGCGGATATCACTAACAGGGTAAGCACATTGACGTCAACCATAACACTCACTTTACTGACATGGTAACACAGTTTGACTAAGAATGTACATTCTCTGAATATGCTATTGTTTCACCTTATGGTTATTAGTTCACCTGAACCAACAAGGGTTCGAGAGTGACGTTTCATACGGTGAGGATCGGCCTTGTTTAACCGTTGTGCTGATCCTTGGTCCGTCTATCTGCTTAACTCTTCCACATTTTCGAGACTGGTCTGTCCAAGGACCGCTGGGCTAAATTTCAAACCAAACATAAGTACAAATCATCCGTTGGTGTCAAAAGGTGGATTTAACGTTTGTTCAAAAGGCCTCCATCAATAGAGGATGATTAATCATGAAATGCCGAAAAATGAGTGTGGTTGTCATTTTAAAATAAGTTCTACTCAAGAACACCACAGCTGGGCAGAAAAGCTAGACATGTTATTTGGAAGTTCTTCAAATATTCCGTGGGCAGGATCTCTCAAGTGTTCAATCATGACCGCCCGTGGGCGGGTTCGGATCAGGCGGGCAACCAATCTAGGGTAGGGGAATATTCAAGAAAATTGTGACGATATCGGATCTCTTTACCTAGGAAAGTAAATCTTTTAACAATTCTATACGACATACTGTACCATAGAACAGCTGGGTGAGCCAGAAAGCTGAAACTTATATCCGAAAAGCTTCCTTTGAATTAATTAGTGGCGGATTTCAATATTTTGTTGAAGTCATTGGACCGCTGAGGGGACCGATCTGGGGCCCTACTAGTCACATAGGGATCAAGGTTTTACAACATTGAATCTCGTATTGAGGAAGAAATACGTTTTAAGAATCTATCTGCGTAAGAGAACCACTGGGCAGGGAAATCTGTAAATTTGTTATGAACACTTTCTGATATAGGTTTGTCAAATCATGGACCTACCAGGCTAGCCTGAAAGGTTTATGTGGCCGGCCACAATAGGGTCATCAATATTTTTACATGGCATCAGTATATGAATTGGGAATATCTTTAAAAATTCTTAGTGTCGAACCGAAAAAGATGTGGAATATATTACCTTTGAAAAAACTTGACTGGATAATGGTGGTAGCTTAAGATATCAATCGTTTGATTTCGATTAATGGCTCCCCTACCTCCCTCCGAGGGTTATAGATACTATTATTGATTCTTCCATTGCTTGTAGTACACTTTTTGTCGTTTATTAGGGGAAAACGGAACACTGCTATGCGGTAAGAATGTAACAAACTAGTCTTATCTCCAGAGCGAAAGTCATATGCTGAGATGCGACATCAGGAAGACGTCCCCACTCACAAAAGTGAGGGTATGTGAATTAGGTAATACTGATCTTGTCCTAGCCAACGTTGTGAGAAAAACCTACAAAGTTCATGAGTATTGCGAACACCTTCGTATAAGCTACTATGAGTGGTGCTCGAGATGTGGAAAAGATCCTTGAATTCGACAGGAATATGCTGTGACGTCCTGCGTCATAGCATTTTATGGTCCTAGTTCAAATCGTTGAATCATTCATTGATCAAACAATCGTCATAAGCCTGTGAAGAGCAGAATAATCTGTTGCATCAATGCTTTGCAAGTCCATGTCGATCACATTTTCAAGCTGTCCATGAGAAAAGAAGTCCATAAGCTGAATATCTGCAAGACGTCAAGGGTTATTTGTCTATGTGCTAGATAGCTACCATTTCCTACAACTATTTTTAAAAAAAGTATTCAACACGCCATGAAAGACTGGTTCATGCGGTTCGGAAAATGCATGCACCCATATATCCAATCCAGAGTGGAGATATAGCGCCCTCTTCTGTATCAGTCAGAAAAAAACGATTTGGTATCGTCAGAAACGCATGTGTCGAGCTGTTAGCCTATAAACGATCATGTAAAAACACCTTGAACGACCATGATTGAAAATTTGTTATGGCCTCAGTCGTTTATCGAGATAGAGATCGTTTTGAATTTAGGAGCAGTGTTTTTGACTTACCAGATTAGCAGAGGATAAATTCAAGGCTTTCTGGAGCATAGCTCAATAACGCGTTATCCTACTGTCATTTAAAGTGGCAGAGGTTGGCGTCAAATTAATTTGTCGACTCATGTTGGTGACCAGAGTGATATTTCACTCAAACATGGCGAGGTTACGCTCAAGAACAACATCTTGGAATTCTGAGATTCCATTCCATCTAACAGTCCTGATGCACTGCGTAGAAGGTGAGCGAACAAGAGAATTATAGTACGTGATCTCGTAGATTACCACAATTGTAAAGGTTTAAAATGTTTACAGAGGTTAATCTTATAAAAGTTCTTCTTCTCTTTAAAACCTATGTTTGTGTAATCATCTAGGTAACATGTCCCTGTTGCGCTTATGCATGCATAGTCTGTTGTTACTTTGTACAATTAGTTTTATACGATAGCCTAGTCGTAGTGATAGATAATGTAGAAATGAAATACATCAACCATTATTATATGGAACATATTAGAGTATATTAGTACTCAAGACTTAGTTTCATCACTTTAATAAATGAGATAAATAAAATAATGAACTCATTCGGAAAAAATTCAGACGATGTAACAAGACATACATAGTTATTCTATTTGAGTTTTCATCACTTTTTTACGGCATAATCAGCTATCTAGAGGTACTAGGCACGCAATATAGACTCCAGCAAAAGTTTCGGTCATAGATATCGGACGAAAAGATTGTGAGGTTATTTACTATCCAGTACAGCTTGACTCTCCGAAGTTGGACGTTAGGAGAAAGTTGAGTCACTGGTAGCCTTATTAGCGTGTGTCAATACCTGCCTTATTCAATGCTTATTTAGGCCATTAACAATGTATGACGTCTTTGAACGCTTCTCTCATGGTTTTGCGTAACGCTAAAAGAAATAATAAAGTAAGATCGACCAGTATACAGAGCGTCTTGCCTAAGTGAATTTGGACACGACTTCTGAAATAAGCGATTCATGTTGTTGCAGTGATGTTCTGCCCTGAGAAGACACTAATAATACGTTTTGCTTAGAAGAGAGTATTGATTTACAAACTAATTTCAATTAAAATAATTATGGCATACTGAACCGGAAAAGTAAAAAAACGGGTTATGCAATGCATCTGGTATTATAGGAAACAGACTCAGGTTTCTACAATGCCTCAGGCCAAGGGACCTAGATCTGACACTAATTGATAGGATATTTCTAGATGAAAATTAATTGATTAGCAGACTGACGTTGAACATGTGCTAGTTGAACTGAAGTCAGTGTGTTATATAATACAAACACTTCTACAAAATCAAGTAGTGAACACGGACATCTTCCGAAAAAAAAAGCTGAGTCAAAAGGATGTTTGAGATAGCCAGATAAAGGATAATAAGGTCGTCATGGTAGGAGAACAGTTCCTTGCCGACCAGAGTCACACCCCGCCGGTGAGCATGCACTTAGTCGAAATAAATATACGGGTTTAACCCGTCAACGTCATCTAGTAGGAAAATGACAGTCTAACAAAGGGTAGAACAAATCATCGGTCCAACATATGACTGTAGTGATAATTATGTAATCAAGCAGTACAGGTCATTTTATAAGAGCAGAACCGTTATACGAGCATAATTTGCGAAACATGATGTTTGGAATTAGATAGACTTTAAAGAGTATTGCTTATATTAACCCTTGCAGACATCTCACTTTTTGTTAGTAGACAGTAGTGGCCTCACTGTAGCTGCAGTGTAGCCCCTTCGCACCGATTGCACTTCTGTCAAGAATATGAATCCACAATGTCGATATAGTTCCCTTGATAGTATTATATATTGTGTGCTACAATCACTAAACAAGATGCTTTGTGTACAGGGTTTGAATAGGCGCGAGAAATCGAATGTGCCAAACATCGCGGAACGGAAATCGAATGCTGTGCATGTGTAATGCTCATTCACTCTATGTGTTAATCAGCCGCATTTATTGATTAATTAAAAAGTCAATAAACCCACGGCCAGCAGAAAATTTACAAAGTCGAAAAGTCATTCTCATGTCCACAGTTTCCATGTATAGTTAGTGTCGACAATTTATAGTAGCATAATTAAAAACTTCAGATCCGGTCGGCGCCTTGAACAACTAATTTCTACGTCCTTATGGCGAATTCCTAAAACCGCCTTTTTGGGTGGAGGAGGGTCGCTTGAAGACATGGCTGGTTAGATCAAGAGGTCGTGTCGATATTTACGATGTGTCAAGTTAACTAGATGGCAGGATTGGCTTCTGTTCTGGGGAAATTAACCACGCCGCCTAGTAGGGCGGGAACTTAGAAAAACGCCAAAGTTCAAGTAGTGTTCAGGTGAGGAAAAAGGAGGAGATTATTGAGACGAACTGAATGTTGAAAAAAGATAAAGGTAAGGATGCATATATATATATATCATATAATGACTTAACCAGCATCCCGTATTCCTTCTAATCGAACGAAGTGGATCAACAAAAAAATTTCCGATACATGAAAGATGAAAATGATAAGGATGTGAATCAATCCATAAATACCCGTATATGAATACAAATTAAGAGTAAGTAACAAACAGCGGACCCACTGGACCACACCAGATGGATCATGTGCCTAGCGTAAGAAGTAGGATCCCCCGTGACGGAACACTCCGTCCGTGTGGAGCACTCATCTCGTCTTGATAGGGAATCGGAACTATAGACAGTTAGTTAAAAATATTCGTAGATATAAAGATACCATATGTTTACACAATTCCTAATGCATTTTTAAGTTCTCAGTGTATCTGGCAACACTAGATTGTTTGTATCAACAAGACCATAGACATTGCCGAAATGGACTCACGCGCTTAAATGGAGTCCCGTTTTGAACCGCCTGGTGTAACATTCAACTTGATTGTCGTAGCTCCAGATTATAAAAAAAATTATCATACTGCACAACAAGGTTCTTGATATCGAATCAAGTTAAGAAGATTGCATCGGTTGTCCTTATATGTATTGGATATTTGGATAATAAATGCGACATTTCTCGCTACTATTGTTTGACGACGATATGGTTACATGCTACGGAGAAGTGAAGTATCATGCCCTTTTTCAAAATATACATGTAGTTGATGTGTAAATCTATTTTCATAGACGGGTCTACTGGATCATCAATATTCAAAAGCTATGATCGTACTGATCTGTAGCAGATTCTGTGCATGAGGAGGTGATCGATTTCGAAATTATGTCTTTTAGTTTCGAGTTGTCTACAGCTATTTGAATTTCTATTAAGGATGCGTACTATTGCAGAAGTTGTTGAAACCTCTGTAATGTATCTTGTATGGTAGGAAATTTCAAGGCACCAGATGCATTATTCGACAATTATGTACTCTTCGCAGTGCACATGCTCATAACAGAATATGTTGGAAATCCAAAATATGAATTTAAGATTTGATGAGCTGAAAATATGTTCAAAATGCCAAAGACTGTTCCAGAGCCAAATTAGCGTCCAAAAGAGCATCAGAATATATGCCTGCAGTTATATATTATATCTACATTATAGAGGGCTAGAACGCTTATAGATATCACTTACAGAAATTGTGCGAATTCAGTCTTATTGGAATGGGGTGCCTCGGGTTTCCGTTGGAAACCAGGTATAATATGAATGACCAAACGGTGTCCCTCGAAGTCCGGAGACGCGGCTC
>CAJDSM010067932.1:66-10166 GCA_903981925.1 Ostrea lurida | reverse complement strand
GTCGTTTTAGCGTCGTGTTGTCAAAGATCTTCTTGAATGTTGTAGCGCATAATAAGATGATTAGGTTGATTTGATATGCATTTCATATTTGGAATATCTTATAATATTATGTAATCACATCTCTTCCAAATTTGCTATTTGTTCTTCTTCACCTTTTCAACTTTATTCCTTCAATTATGGAACCCCTATGATGGCCTTATCTGGTTCCTCTATTCTTCTAACATTGAGATTTCTCTTTCTCCCCAGCAACGATTCACAAATTTATAAGAATCTGATCTAGATGCACCTCCAAACACATACACAGTTCCACTTGATGGAAATTTCGTCAAGGCGTCTTGAATGCATTCTTTTACCTCTCTTTAATTGTTTCAGAAGAGGTTTGTCTTTTCGTCAGGAACCCCCGGGGCTGTTTGTCCATATACCTTATGGTTTGCAAACTTATGCTGCTGTACAGTATGGAATATCTTATAATATTTATGTAATCACATCTCTTCCAAATTTGCTATTGTTTTCTTCTTTCACCTTTTCAACTTTATTCCTTCAATTATGGAACCTCCTATGATGGCCTTATCTGGTTCCTCTATTCTTCTAACATTGAGATTTCTCTTCTCTCCCAGCAACGATTCCACAAATTGATATAGATTATCTGATCTAGATGCACCTCCAAACACATACACAGTTCCACTTGATGGAAATTTCGTCAAGGCGTCTTGAATGCATTCTTTTACTTCCTCTTTTAATTGTTTCAGAAGAGTTTCTTGCAGACGAGTTTCTTCCATGGTTTCAAACTTAATGCTTGGTGCATTGACATCGTTGTTAATTATGTTGGATATTGCTTTTAGGGTTTCAAAATGTGAAGACCTTTGCAACTGTGAAATAGAGTTCTTTCCATTGCTAAACATAGCCCTACACATTTCTAAGTATAACTCATAATTAATTCTTCCAGCTCTCACTTTAAAAGCTTCGTATACATCTGGTGTAAATACAAATTCGATATATCTTTGGAATGCAGTCCAAATAGACAATCCTCCGACACATGGTTTATTATCACTCGTTGTCCACTCTTTACCAGCATTTACGCTATATACTTTCGTGCTTCCGCCTGGATAAAAGACGATGAACATGTTTTATGATAAATTGACAAATCAAACCTATTATCAGTGAGTGATCCCTCTCTCTCTCTCTCTCTCTCTCTCTCTCTCTCTCATTCTCTCTCTCATCTCTCTCTCTCTCTCATCTCTCTCTGCTCTCTTCTCTTCTCTCTCTAAGAGTAGGAGATTTGTTCATTGAGTAAAATCTCTAATTTGACATGCAGAATTCTCCTTTGATATCCTTAAACCTCTTAACTAAGACAGTGCATTTCCCAGTAAGCTGCTGTAACAATCACCATATGCTTTAATTGTATAGATTGAAATTTCCCTTGTTTGGGAATCGTTCCCATAATCCTTTGCAAGTCAGCTCAACCAGTTTGAACCATAGCAGTTGGGTCATTACCGGCCGATAATTCTGGCAGAACAGGGGTGGCCAGAAGGGTAATTAGAGTCTTGAGTTATAAATAGGTAGTTTCCACGTTTTAAAATACTGACAAGGGCACGGACAAAGGTATGTAATGAGTACAGATGTGTTTTGTGATTTTACTCGTTATCTTTGTAAGGTAAATTCTGTTTAACTCAAAATTCATTTTTGAACGCAATTCGTTCCAATTTATGCATTTGGTTAACTCTCGCTATATTTTACGAGTATGTATGCTCAAGTGTGACGGCTATCGAAAGTGTTTGAATGGATTTGTGTTATATCGATAAAGTTGTGTTTACAATGTGTGGTTCTTTTTCTTGTGTCAATTGTCGTTTTAGTGGGAAATATTTTGTCCATTTAAATGTCTTAGTTTAAATTTCGGGGTGGAAGTGAATTACCGGAAGTTGTGAGTATGGTGCGCCATATTGGAAATTGTTATTTATGTTTTGCATTGTCAATAGTTTGTTGATTTTTTTGTAAATAGTGAAGAAGACATTCGTGTGAGATCTGAGTGTGAGAGTGGGTGTACTTCGTTTAATGTAGGTTTCTCATGTTTCCTATTTCTTTTGTAAATAAATTGTTCTTTAATCTTGATCCTTTGTTTATGTGCGAATATTGGAGAAAGCCAGCTTGACAACGTGACAGCTGTATTGCTCGATCAATTTGAATGTATGATTAACACAGTGACAGTGTCACTTATTGTAAACATACATATAATATATGGAAAATAAACTGATTCAGAACGTTATTAAAAGAATATAAAAAATATTTGCCTTTGGCTCCTATATGGTATCGGGTTGCATTGTAATATATCTAGTCCGATTTATTCAAAAGTGATTTTGGAACCAAGCAGAATCAAAGTACTGAAAGTGCTGAATAGCGCTAAGCTAAAGAACAACTCGAAAAAAAAGTACATGCAATACATTTCCAGTAAGGATGTAGCAGGTATGGATGGGGAAATGTCCTGAAACTGTTTACCACGTTGAAATATAATCTTTGTATGCTGTTGATCAATAAACATAGATGTACACAAATATGCGTCATTCTGTATAACTGAAAGCAATACAAGCAGTAACTGACGGCATTTTTTCAACTATCAAAATATGCAAAAGTTAACACCTACCGACATAATTAATATAATAATAATAAGATCTGGTGAAAATTGTCGCAAAATAAACATGGGGATATTGATTGAGAGCACATCTTGATTGAGGCGTTTCAAACTGAACCCGCCATTAGTCTCAAACGCATGACACCAGGACGACGATTTCCGAACATTAATCGGAGTTCGTCGCTGACGTCAACGAGTCTCATACAGATTTAGAAACCGACGGTGAGTAAATATACAGTACCCGCAACGTTTTATCTTACATGATACACGATAGACCCACCGATACACGCACGATATAGAGTAGGATTCACGCACATCACCGATAGGATACACGCGACAGATACGATAGCAATAAACGCTCAAACCTAGATAACGAAATACTGAATAAACGATGTTCACGATAGACCTGATAAACCCGCAAAACCCGATAAACGATCTTCACGATCCAAACGGAAAACCTATAAGAATGTTGTAAATTAGAAGCAATTTTGACGGAAACGGAAATCTGTATTACTACAACTAAAATGCACATTGCTTTTTTATGTTGAAACATAACATTCAAGGGTTTAATATCCTTTATATAACCATAACACGGTTATCCTGAAAGAAATTTCTAATCGAAAAGGAAATGCCCATACCCATGTATGTGGCATAACTAATTGACCGATACAATTTTTCTTTGTATAATTTTTAACCAAAGATCATATTTTTTTTTTCTTAAATCTCCACACTGCGAAATTTTAATTAAATATGAGGCAATGATCGACTCAGAAAAGAGACATATATAAACATAAAGTCTTTACCCACCTGTAGAATAAAAAGCGTATGCGGTTCGATTCTTCATCGTACACTGTACCTTTTAACACATATATAACCATTAGCAAAATTAGAAATTTCTGTCAGCGCGTTATGGACAATGCATTTATAATTCCTAAGCAATCGTGCTTTTCGTATCTGCTTACAATTAACTAAACGAAGACCGCGCGCAAGGCGTAGCAACTTCATTTCTGGAGCTCGGTGATTTTAGTGATTAATAAATGAAAAATTCTTCAACTTTCAGACAAACTCATACAGACGAATTCCTTGAAGCTGAAAACTTGGACACACCTAGTATTAAAAACGCGTCATATTTATCACTGAATATTGCGTACATCCTTTGGACTTGTTTCGTAAATACGTGGTGGAACGTGTGTGTCGTATTACAGTTGTATTAAGCCCTATAGCTTTTTAGTTAACATTCACAAATCAACGACTCAGTACAACTTTCCACATTTAATTATACCCCCTCCTTTGTCTTTGTACATAGCACAACAAATAATTAGGCCCGGTTTTCCCTTTCTCTTTCGGATACCTGATATGTTTAAAAATTGCTCCAAAATGGCGGAGCCCTAGAAGGGGGGCGGGGTCGATCTTGTCATTTGATGATTAGTACATTATGCCCCAAGCATATCTTAACAGTGTGATGTTTGGGCGTGTGTTTAATATAAATAATTCTATTCGATATAAACGTCTCGCGTTATAACGTTTGCATCGTGTTTTCAGCTTAAGGTTCTTCTTTTTCTAGTTCTATCATCTCGTTGTCAATGTAAACTGTAAATATGTGACATGTGATTGTGACTGAAATTTAGCAGGCCTGTAATATTAATTTTTAAGAAAAATTAATCGCGGGATGTGAAATAAAATCACAGTAATATTTGTCTGTGGCAACAGAGTGTTGTTAGTGAAATTCACCGCTCATTCAACTGTCTTAGAATTACATTGTAATTTTCGCTGCACGTTTACGCTGTCTTATACGATAGATCCCGCACTATGAGTAGATACTGTATCTAAGCCTATTCATAAGTAAAATTAAATATCATATTGTAAATTACAGTTATTCTGCGATAACAAACAAATGTCAGTACATCATGAAATCAAAAAGTCGGCTGTTTAAAAAATATGACATATACAAAACGCGGCATTATATGACCCATGTAACAAACTTTCCACTATTACTATAGGCAAATGCACAAGTGATATGTATGTCGACATGTACAACAATAACGAAACACGCGGATGACGAGCACTAAGTCGGCGCCCAAATGACCCGATGTTTTTGGAAGATTGCAATCCAGCTCTCGTTGCCTTTATTAAAAATTTAATCTCTCTAAGGTGTTGAAGATTCCGATTGTCGGCTGCGCAATTGTTCTGCTAAGTCAAAAACACGGGCTAATTACAACCAAACTACCTGATGTACCAAGGCGACGCGCACAAGTTCAGCGTAATAGTTAGCCGCGGTAACCAATAAGGAGCCTCATGATCTTCAACATGCAGACCAGTTTAGCAGACTAAAACACACGCATGTCGAAAATTGGGGGGGAAATAAATTAGCCTTATTTACATCTCCGCTCATATACAAAGAACATGTACATTTACCAGTGAGAGGGAGGGACGAGAGGTTGTCTTTCAAATTGGAATTTCCTATTTCGCTAGTAGACTACATTACAAATATAATTAATCATGTTACCTAGTCAGCCCAGACCTGGCCACTCAGGAACTTATCGGGCTAATTAACTTACTGCTGGACCCGTGATTTGTTGACAACCACGCGCCAACTCCCCAGTCTCTTAGAATGATATTAGTTATCTGATGCATTTTACACCATCTCTGGGCAGACACAAAAGATTTATTTATTTATTTATTGCGATCCTATAATTAGCCGCTTTTACTGTTTTTGTCTTTTCCTCGATTCTCCTAAAATAGCTTTCTTAGACAAAACGAATGAAGGCTTTCGGAAAGTATCGTACTTTTCCTTAAGAATTTAAATTAGGATCCCGACTGTTCTTTCGAAGAATAGCACGATACGATACTAAAACGCGAAAACCTTAGGAACGCAAAACACCATCACGATAGACCTGATAAACGGAAAACACGATTAGGAAAAGCGGAAAAACCTGATACACGATCGGATAGGAATACACGCACGATACGAATAGGATACACGGCACCCGAATACGTGACTAGCGATACACAGGCACGATCACGTTAGGATACACGCACGATCCTTTAGACCTTTAGTAGAAACACGATAGAAATGTCAAGAATTAACCGTTTGCGAGCTACGTATGTACATATCGTCTTGTTTTGAAATATTGCAATCTGTCGCATGCGGATGACCTAAAAACAGTACTATATAACGACTTTATAATGTAATCGACGCACAGCAGTAATTATACGCAAATGTGCCATAACATGAACTTCGATTGTTACTACTTGCCTCTTCACATTTGGTCGCACTGTTAATCTGCCACCCTGTGTGTAAGTCACGTGTTTCATCCTCCGCGATCATTTCCGAACTGGTGTGACCTCCGAGTTACTTGGCGTTCGGAGGATGACGCGAACAAGAATTACGACGGACGGCATGCCAGCAATTACATGAATACGACATTTTCTCGCTTCATACTGACGCGTTTCGACTGCTTCACATTCTACTTGGTTAAATGAAATTACATATTCTCAAATCACAACTAGTCACCTTCGTATTTGATTCTTTTATTTTAACAAAGTTACGTTGCCGTCCATAATACATTAATCTTGTAACTGACTATAAACTACACCGAAATTCAATTGTAACTTATTTTCTATCAGGACGCTTACACCAGTCGTATATTAGCAAGTCAACCAGAAATGTGTGCGTTCGTATTTTTCTGATTAACAGATAAATAACTAATTGGAATAGTTTTAAAAACAGCCACGGCCACTGGTTTCTTGGTTGACGTTAAGGAAATCCAAATTACAAAAACATCTACGTAAGATCAAACACCCCACACCACTTATTTAAACACAAGATACAAATGTACTCATATGCAAAACACGTTTTGTATTTACACTTTCTTGAAATATAGTAGGTTATAGCAAATAAGCGTTCATACTTATTTCAACTGTACTAACTAAGATAATGTGATGTTGGTCGAAGGGTTATTAATAAGATCTCAAGTCATTTGCAACATATCTAAAATTAAGCCAACAAATAAATTAAAATATCTATATAACTAATAAAAAAATATATAATCAAATTATAATCAAAAATATAAATAAAAACATTAAATATAAACATAGACTTGTCGGACGGCGACGTGGACTATTAGAAAGTTTCATATAGACGACATAATTCTTTTTCTAAGGACAGAGGATACAGAATTTAGTATTACAGTAAGTTCTAAGGCAGTCACCTGTAGTCCATTGTCATTGCTATTTGTTTCAATTTTTTTTATAAATACTCGTTTCCTTACTAGAACACGCTTAGACTTTGACGACGGCGTCGATGCCCGTTTACTTGTTATCTTCGGTACCTCAAAAGGTTCACAGGCTGCGCTCGTGACCGCTTCACGCAAGGATGCTACTATTCGTCGATGGCACCATGAATCCTGTGTCTTTGCACTTTGTTCGCAAGTGATAACTGGCCATGGTTTCGCAGCTACACCGATTGCTGTTTATGTGTTTGTTTGGGTTTTTTTTGTTTGGTCTTGTTATTGTATTTTTGTTTGATTGTTGCTCGGGTCTTTTTTTTTTTTTCTTGTAACTTCAAGCGAATTATCCATCTGTTATGGAGTATGTTAACACTTCGTATGTTTAACTTTTTCGTCCAATTTATATTTTGGATGCAGAACGTCAATTTATGTCTGTTCTTCTGCTCTTAAATTGTGAGACACAACTGACGAAATGGTCATGGTAGTGATACGGGAATTACCGAAGACGCTGTTTTTTGTCATGAAGATGAAATAACTAACTTGCACCCTCCTAATGTTCAGGATTGTAGCTCAGGACCAAAGTGATCTCAGCTCTTAGTTAAACTCTCAAGCGCATGCCCCTTCCGTGAACTTATATGGTAGAATAAGAAACTTCATACAACTATAAATTGGTGATGTAGCCACGATCTGATGCCCACTAAACAGATATTATGGTGCTGGTGCGATCATTGTATCAAGACATTGTTAAATAATTATTCAATGTATTAGTAGAAGATTAATCACAAGGAAATCCGTTGTCCACTGTTTACACACTGACTACACTCGCCTTTCTGACCTCGGATTTGACCGTTACATTAGCCCACCTTTCTGTGGGTGATTAGCTTTTTCTCCACCCCTAATGGATCATTATACCGTACTCAGCTTCTGATTCTACCCCCTGAACCGAGTTTAGGTCAGTGTGTCGCGTGGTGGCGCGTTTTAGTTTACTGTTTCTTTCTGTGCTTGTTCGGATTAGTTATGGTTATTCTCTTAGTACACAACCCGTCTAAGTGCGAAAGTGGAACGGAGCGAGGGGGCCGTTCCGAGCACGGTGAATGTACTGGGCAACCAGGCCGGCTCGATCCGCGCTCGTTCAAGCGCGACACAGTGTTTGAAATGGCGAAGACAAAAAAAAGGCGTACCACACGGAGGATATAGCTCCTTATTCAACGTCTTTCGAATAATGGTTTCCATTGTTATGGCGGTTGCCTGTCGGTGGATTAAATACTCTCGTCTTTCCTCTGGCTATAATATCTAGGTTTCACCCTTGTTTCGATTTCTCCTAGTTTGAGCTCTAGATTCCTCTACGACTGCCTCCGCGAATACTGTCCCGGAATCTTACCACACACTATGCAGAAACACTCTTACAGTCAGTTCACAATACTAACGCCTTCAAATGATGTGCAATTAGGAAATCGAACGAATTATGTTGTGTTCTACGAGAGAGATGAGTGAGTGTGGGATTAATCCTTCATAAATTTGTTTCTTTGTTTTATTTATCAAACTACAAGTATCTTTTATTTTCCAATTGTTATTCGATGCCCACAATGACTTATTTTCAACCTATGATTCGGTGTAATTTTAGTACACGGTTAGTATCACACCAGTGACAAAACATAAATTTGACGACCAAGTGGACAAAATTGATTTACCCATCACGTAGAATAATTCTCGCCCGCGCTGAAAATCCTGTCGTGCATTTAAAAGCGTGTACTGAAGAATTTAGCAGGCAAAATATCAACAGACCACGATGACACACTAGATCAACGTTAGAAATAAGACAACATATCAGCTGCACTATCGTATCTCAAGTACTCTAAGTGAATTTTTATCCCTTGAACAACAAAACAACATTAATGGATCCGATAGACAAAGCCTACAGCCTCTGAACCGGCCAGCACGGCACGGCATCTACACATACCTGCGATACACTAACGCTACACTGCATCTCCGCAAATGTGTTCAAAGAGAGAACGTGACACATGTACTACAAAGGTACATCATATGTAAGTTTATGCATAATTAGCCAGGCGGGGGAAAGGATGTTTGAGTGCGTTCATGCATGATCCTCTCTTCTATCCCCTTCTATAATGTCAATTGAAACATAAAACCCAGAGAGAAAAAAAATAACATGTGGAAAATGATTCATTTTCAATGGCATATTTGTTACAAAATATTCATTATACGTATCCAGTGAAAATCGAACACTAAAATACAATGTGCTTCGTATCACCAATATGTCTTATGCCCAATCACCCGATTACTCGAACATTTTTTTTAATAAAGACACCCTTTAGAACCGATAATGACGGAAAAAAAAGAAAAGAAGGAGCTCGTGGGGGGATCACTCAAGATAGGTTTGAAGCCCGGGGTGTTTCCATGTATAACCCCAATAGACCCCACAATAGCATCGCGTGCACCAACTACGCGAGACACCACAATTCCATAAACAACAGCACACTCGACCGACTGCATAATCACAAACAATTCTGAAATAAGATAACACTTGTCAAAGAAACTGAGAGTCTCATTTGTACGAATAATTAAGATGGTTCGTATTGTCGCCGTGGGCGCCGGAATCAATTAAAAAGCGATGAAGCATTCGACAGTATCTTATTTATTTAACTCACGCATAAGGCATAGCCACATCAGGTCAAGCAAGTATCGCAATCGATGAATACAACACTTAATTATATATATAACAAAACTGTCTTAACTTGAGATGATAGCTGCATCATCGATGTTAAATATTAAACCTTTGTGTGGAACTATGCTACTTGCAATTCTGACATACTTGATTGTACCTATTGTGCTCAGAATTCCTGATCCAATTACTTTCGGAATTGAAAAATCATTATAATTAAAATTTTATGATTTAACTAAGAATTTATTTTAATACCAGTGTATTCCTATTAATATTACTAACAGAATCTTTTCTAATTCCGCTCATACATTTTATATAATCTCTTCATACTATCTAATGCTCTCAAACTTCTGGACAATAAAAAATAGTCAATAGTGAAATATGAGTGTAACCAACATAATGATTCAACTTTCTTGCTTCACGTCTATGTTCAAAGTCAGGTCAAACATAAACTGCCTCTACATACACCTGAAAGATTTTTTAGATCAGGGGATTTGTTAAAAAGTTACCACACAAAACTTTAGTACTATACTCATTTATTCTTTTCTACCTTCTCTATTTG
>CAJDSM010067887.1:0-10446 GCA_903981925.1 Ostrea lurida | reverse complement strand
AAATATCCCAGGTTTATATTCAAAACAGAGAGAAGATGTTTACAGAGTTTGCAGCATGCACTTGAAAAGAATGTTCAAGACAAGTGGTATCATTTTCCTACAGGTAGCAATGCAATTAAAAATGAGCCTTCCTCTGAACGCACTAAGTCTCGAAAAGGTGATAGCGAAACATATGGAATGATTCCTCCATCATAGACAAAATATCACGCACGTCCAAATGAAGAACTATTTGACAACCAATGCTTGCAGAGTTTGTTCGTGTTACTCTTACTATACATCCAGCATCAAGACCCCCAGTGCTTCCAGGAAAGGTAAACAGCTACCGCGTTATGAATTGCAAAATGGTCTTGGTTATATAAAACGTAAAAGAGAAGGAAAAGAAGCAGTAATTCAGTACCCAAGATTCAATCGCTTGAAACAGCAAAATGACTACTATTTGTCACTGCTACAACTTTATCTGCCATATAGAAATCCAATAGAAAAGCCAGCACATTATGCCAATTTTGAGGATTACGTTTTAAATGGAAAGCTCGGAGAACGGTCTCTTTTGTGCATCATAAACGAAAATAGGGCTCGATTTGAAAAAGATATGGACGAGTTAGAGAATGCATGGGATGATGTACAAGAGGGCCGAATCGGAAAAGATGCATGGGGAACCATTGCTCCTGGAAAGTGAAGCGGAAAGACTTTAATTTCACTTGAGGTGAACAAAGGCAATGGTATAGGCGATGAAGAAGACATATCACCAGATATTGAACTTCTTACAAATTCAAAGAAATCAGCCACACCCCGACCTGCAATTACAGGAGTTGTAGAGTATCAAAAACCAAAGACATCACAAAATGAAATTCAAGTTTCATTGCGAAAAATGAACGAAATACAGCAACAAGTGTTCTACATGCAATGTTAGGGAATGGGTTTTTAAAGTTGCATGGAAAAAGCGCCCCGATCCGTTTCACTTGTTCATAACCGGTGGTGCAGGAACCGGAAAATCGCATTTAATCAAATGCATTTATCATGAAACAAATAGGATTCTATCGAAAACTTTAGATAGACCTGATGATTTATCAGTGCTTATTACAGCACCAACAGGAACAGCTGCTTTCAACATAGGCGGTATGACTCTCCATTCTGCATTTGGAATCAGCAAAAATATCAAACTACCTTACACGCCTTTAGGGGAAAACATTCTAAACTCACTGAGAGCAAAATATGAGCACCTACAGCTTTTGATCATCGATGAAATTTCAATGGTAGATCACAAGCTTTTGAATTACATCCACTGTAGATTATCACAAATAAAGCAATTGAAGAAATTGTTCAGAAATGTAGCGATCCTAGCTGTTGGTGATTTCTATCAGCTCCCTCCAGTGAAGGCCTCTCCTTTGTACACTATCAAGGACTCCGTTATTCTAGATCTCTGGACTCCGCTATTTCAAATTGCCACTCTGTCAGAAATCATGCGTCAAAAAGATGTAAAATTTGCTGAGATGCTAAATCGCCTGAGAATTCGAATGCGCGGCGAAACACTGGAACAAGCAGACTATGAATTGCTCCAATCTGTTTCTAAAGATACGACATCCAACGAAGCAAAGAATGCACTGCATATATTCTCGACAAACAAAGAAGTAGCGAAACACAATGAACTCATGGTAGACACAGTATGTAATCCGTGTCTAACTTCAAGTGCAAAAGACTACACTAAAAGTACAGTCTCGGACTCACTTTCATTGAGAAAACTGCCATATTCATCATCATCTGCCAAAGATCTCCCAGATGTAATACAACTTGAAGTCAACGCCAGAGTAATGCTCACAAGAAATATTGACACAGAGGATGGTTTAGTGAATGGCGCATTTGGTACGATAATCGCCATAGATCAGAAAGGAGAGAACATTGAAGCAGTGTTTATATGTTTTGATAACAGTTGGAAGAAAAGCAATGTCCGCCACTGTTTCAAACAGACCAGAATTACAGAATGCTGTTCGTATAACACCACATGAAGATACACCCTCGTAGGTAAAAATGCCGTCAGGAGACAATTTCCATTGAAGCTTGGTTGGGCAACAACAATTCATAAAGTTCAAGGGATGACAACAACACGTCAAGTAGTTGTAACACTTCAAACAAGAGGCCCATACGCCATTGGCCACCATCGCTCACCGTGAGTGACCATTGGGCCTGGCTCAGCAGTGGTGATTTAGAAAAAAATTTTCAAGTTTCCTTTAAAACTGACCCAGTGGTTCTGTGAGAAGAACATTTTATGCAAAACTTTGATCCCCTGTTGTGGCCTTCCCTACCCCCGGGAGTTGATCTGATCAAATTGATTCTACTCATATATCAGGAAGCTTTTAAGGTAAATGTTCTATTTGGTCTTGAGAAGACAATTTTTAATATAATATTCAAATGTGTGTAAAACTTTGATCCCCTATTGTGGCCCCACTATAACCCTTGGGGTCATGATTTGAACAAACTTGAAATCTCCACTATCTCAGAAGCTTTCATATAAATTCAGCTTTCCTCGTCCAGTGTTCTTGAGAAGAAGATTTTTTAAAGATTTCCCCTATAATATGTTAAACCTTGGATCCCCTATTGGGGCCTCTTCGTACCCCGGGGTCAGATTTGAACAAACTTGAATTCTCCACTAAATCAGGAAGCTGTCATATAAATTTCAGCTTTTATGGCCCAGTATTTTTGGTTGAGAGACTTTTAAATATTTTCCCTGTATAATCATATGTAAAACTTTGATCCCCCTATTGGCCCCATCGTACCCCGGGGATCACGAGTTGAACTAACTTGAATCTCCTCTACATCAGGAAGCTTCCATATAAATGTCAGCTTTCCTGGCCCAGTGGTTCTTGAGAAGAAGATTTTTAAAGATTTTCCCTATATAATCATATGTAAAACTTTGATCCCCTATTGTGGCCCCATCTAACCCGGGTGTCATGATTTCAACAAACTTAAATCTCCTCTATATCAGGAAGCTTCATAAACATTTCAGCTTTCCTGGCCCAGTGGTTCTTGAGAAGAAGATTTTTTAAAAGATTTTTTCCTATATAATCATATGGCAAATTTTTATCCCCTATTGGGGCCCCATCGTACACCCGGAGGTCATGGATTGAACAAACTTGAATCTCCTCTACATCAAAGAGCTTCCATATAAATTTCAGCTTTTCTGGCCCAGTGGTTCTTGAGAAGAAGATTTTTAAAGATTTCCCTATATATCTGCATGTAAAACATTGATCCCTATTGTGCCGCCATCGTACCTCCGGGGGTCACGATTTGAAACAAACTGAATCTCCACTATTATCAGGAAGTTCCATATAATATTTCAGCTTTCCTCCCAGTGGTTCTTGAGAAGATTTTTAAAGACTTCCCTATATATCTGCATGTAAAACTTTGATCCCCTATTGGGCCCCCCATCGACCCCGGGGGGGGGGGGGGGGGGGTGTCATGATTTGAACAAACCTTGAATCTCCACTATATCAGGAAGCTTCCATATAAATTTCAGCTTCCTGCCCAGTGGTCTTGAGAAAGAAGATTTTTAAAGATGTAAAACTTTTATCCCTATTGTGGCCCCATCGTACCCCGGGGTCATGATTTAACAAACTTGAATCTCCTCTATATCAGGAAGCTTCCATATAAATTTCAGCTTTCCTGGTCCAGTGGTCTTGAGAAGAAGATTTTTAAAGATTCCTATATAATCATATGTAAACGTTGACCCCTATGGTGGCCCCATCGTACCCCCGGGATATGATTTAACAAACTTGAATCTCCTCTATATCAGGAAGCTTCCATATAAATTTCAGCTTTCCTGGTCCAGTGGTTCTTGAGAAGAAGATTTTAAAGATATTTCCTAAAAATCATATGTAAAACTCTTGATCCCCTATTGTTGGCCCCATCGTACCCCCGGGGGTCATGATTGAATAATACTGAATCTCCTCTATATCAGGAAGCTTCCATATAAAGTTCAGCTTTCCTGGCCAGTGGTTCTGAGAAGATTTTTAAAGATATTTCCTATATAATCATATGTAAACTTTGATCTCCTATTGTGGCTCCATCGTACCCCCGGGGGTCATGATTTGAACAAACTTGAATCTCCTCTATATCAGGAAGCTTCCATATAAATTTCAGCTTTCCTGGTCCAGTGGTTCTTGAGAAGAAGATTTTTAAAGATATTCCGATATAATATATGAAAACTTTAATCCCCTATTGTGGCCCCCATCGTACCCCGGGGGTCATGATTGAACAAACTTGAATCTCTTCTATATCAGGAAGCTTCATATAAATTTCAGCTTTCCTGGCCACGTGTTCTTGAGAAGAAGATTTTTCAAATGACACCACCCTATTTTGTGCATTTTCGTGATATCTCCCCTTTGAAGGGGCCTGGTCCTTCTTTGAAAAACTTGAATCCCCTTCACCAGGATGATTTGTACAAGTTTGGTAATTTGGCCCAGTGGTTCTTGAGAAGAAGTCGAAAATGTGAAAAGTTAACGGACAACGACAGACACGACCAATAGGTGATCAGAAAAGCTCACGTCTAACCGTTTGGTTTCAGGTGAGCTAAAAAGTCACTTGAAACCATGCCCAAATTTCTCGAATACAATGCTGAGGAAAACTCCGAAAGTTATTGCTTAAAAATTGTGCTTCATAACACAGAAGGTCTTCTCCCGCACATGAAAGACATTGAAAATGCGTGTGTATTTCATACATCACAAGTGGTATGCTTGACAGAAACCTGGTTAAACAAGAAAGACTATGTACCTCCTACATTGCTCCCTGACTCAGAGATCCACGCCGTTCATCGAGAGGACGCATACACATCTGATGATCCAATATTTCATCAATTTAAATCACAGTCATGAGGCGGCGTGGCTATATTCACCAGAAATGTGAAACACGTCCGTTACAGTAGTAACATAAAAGACTTGGAATGTGCTGCGATTAAAATATTAGAACCAACACCTCTTGCAGTGCTAGTGATGTACAGACCTCCAAAATATCCCATGGACAAGTTTCAAGCCAAATTCAACTCCCTGTTATCACAAATTGATAAAGAAATTTCTTGCCCAGTGTTAATTATGGGCGATTTCAATGACAACTACTTTGGACAGTCATTCTTGAAAGAAACATATACAAGTTATGGATACCGACAATTGGTAAACAAACCAACAACAGAATCTGGTTCGTGTCTTGACTTGGTACTTGCAAAGGGTTTCCCAGAAGACCCGAAAGTGACAGTTGAACATTTGTATTACAGTTTCCATGAAGCTATATCTATCACGCTGTAATGTAGGATACAAAATTACGATTTTTGTAAATATTCTGTATCTGTCTGAATACATTTTCTTAGTACTTGTATCGGGGATCTACAAATTATGTCCATTATTATAGACAAGTCATGTACTTATTCAAATAAGAATAGAATATTTCATTTTCCAATGTGTTTATTCTTTGATAGCTGTATACATGTATATTTAGACTTCGATGTATCTCGTACTTAGAAGATAATAAATATTGTAAATGTAATTATAGAAGAAAAAAAAAAACAGAAAAAAAAAGAAAAACAAAACAAAAACAAAAACAAAACAAAACAAATCGACGGCATGAAAAAAAAAAAAAAATTTCCATCCCAAAAAAACAAACAAAAAAAAAAAAAACCACCAAAAAAAACCCCAAAAAAATGCCGTCGTCGTCTGCAAGGCGGCCTGATAAGCCCTTACAGGGCGAAACGGTATCACATCAATCTAGTGTTGTCTTGTCTACTAAAACTGTTCTGTAAGTTTTGACTAAAGTTTAATTCTCATGTGAGGACTCATTACTTAGTGGTATTACCAGTGTGCGGAGACGGGGGAGGCTTCATAAGAAATAAGCCTAGTCTATTAATTCATACAGATTCTGAAGATGAACCTAGGTTTATGGTATGAATGTCTATTGAAAACAACACATTGCCTCCAGGTGACCTCATGAACCGTTTCTGGGCGAAATCATGCCAACATGGTTTTTAAACAAGAGAAAGATGTCAAACTTTGGCCAAAAACAAATTACACTACTCTACATCATTTATCTGCAAATAAAAATGTGATAATCATACTCACATATAATGCAATAAAACGAGTCTCTTACCCGGTACACCGGTATTAGGGACTTTTTGTTATTTTTATCTATTCATACTACATTGTCTCTCACCCTGTACGCCGGTGTGAGGGACTTTGTTTTATTATTATTTATTTTTCTTTATTCATACTACGTTATCTCTCACCCGAAACTTCATTTTCGGGTATCATTATATATCCATATCTTTGGAAATCCTATTTAAAAAGACGATGCGGGTTCCTCGTTCTTCATCAAAATATTTTCAAATTGATCTTGTAGCCTAAAATTTTTGGACATGTACATGCAATATCGACGTGATCAAATTACTTACTAGTGTGTGCATTATATTTTGCTGGGTAATACGCCAATGTCTATAAAGGATTTGATACAGTAGACGGACTGAATGCCATGAGATACTTATATGAAGGCCATACCCAGAATGGTATTGTCAAAATCATTTGTATCAAATCAACTGACACCACTTCCTGATTGGGGGAATGGGGAACATCTGTAACGGTCCCCATTACAATTAGTACTTACTAGTTTCTATGTGACCTTGACCTTAGATGGATTTTTCTGAAAATCAATAGGGTCTTCACTCACTTGATATTTAATATCCCCAATTTAATCAAATGTAAACTTTTGGAGTTATTGCCTAGAAACCTCATGTTTTCAGATTTTTTCAGAGTTTTTTTGGTCAGTGAAGGTCAGATTAGTGTTCTCTCCCACTCAATATGCAACATTCCCAAAATTTTAATTGAATCAGATGTAAACATTTTGAGTAGAGGTGCGCGGTATTACCGGTATACCAGTACTTTTCTTGTACCGGTATGTACCACAGTACACAAAGCAAAATACTGGTATATTCAAGTCCAATAACTCTTAGCAAAAAAAAATTAATTAAATATCAAGAGAAAACTTTAGTTCTGTCACTAGTGTTGTTACGAAAGCAGCACTTGGCGACAATCGATTATAAAGTTTGAACATTGATTTGTCGCTGACTATTCTAGATATAGTATAATTCACTGTAACGGTTTTGAGTTTTTATATTACTAAAGGACTTAACTCTATTATTCGCTGACCAATGACCGACACTCGTACTTTTAGATGAACTATACTCTGACGAGCTGTCAGAACTAGATGTGCTATCACTATAACTAGGCTTACGTTTGCATTTAGAGGGCACTGCATTTGTTTTGTACTCTCAGGAGAGTGCTCATGCTTCATTAATTCTTGTACCCTGTAATGGCGAGCGTACTCGGGTACCTGAATGTGGCAAAATTCTTGTGTCCAGAAAGTTCGAATAATCGATTTTATCATCGATCGTGTATTGCCGATTCAATTTGATAATCAATAGTAAATATTGTCCGATTTTACAACACTATCTGTCACAGATTCAAAATGATTTAAATCAGATACTTTCTCTATTTTATTTACATTGGAGGAATTAACGGCTAATCATATGCAATAAATCACAACTAAAAACAATTATAATGGAATCATTTTACTAAATATTAAATCTGCGATATACAGTGATATATACCGCGGTATTTTTCAATTACGGTATACCACGGTACATTTTTCCTTCATGGTACCCAACTCTAATTTTGAGTTATCATCCGGAAACTTAATTGTTGACTCCCACCCACCATCATCAAAACTAAAGCAGAGTGCAACTCATTGCAACTCAGCTAAAAACCTCAAATAGACGAACATAGAGACAACACTGTACCATAATACATCCCGTTTAAAGAGGAGTGTATAAAACTAAAATTGAAAATCATTGCTCTTGCATCAGAACATTAGGACCAAAACATGACAATATATATAAACATATTAAATTACCTCTTCTTCATTGATTTGTTTTTTTTCTCTTGACACCTGAAAACACAAGAATATCAATAAGTAAAAAACTTTTTATTGCTTCCATAGTGTGCATTAAACTAAACGCACTTGCACAATGAAATACTTTGTGAAATGAAATTTACAGACCATGTATAAACCATATTAAGTCAACTACAAAGCATGTAACGAAGATATTTTACCAAATGCCTTTTTCTACAGCATGTAATACATGTAGTAAAATGTACAAGAGGCCCATGGGCCACATCGCTCACCTGAGTGACCTTGACCCTCAAACTCCACATCAGGAAGCTTTAAGGTAAATGTTGTCTTTTGGTCTTGAGAAGAAAATTCTAAATATATATTCAAATGTAAAACTTTGATCCCATATTGTGGCCCCATCGTACCCCTGGGGGTCATGATTTGAACAAACTTGAATCTCCTCTATATCAGGAAGCTTCCATATAAATCTCAGCTTTTCTGGCCCAGTGGTTATTGAGAAGATTTTTAAAGATTTTCCCTATAAAGTCATATGTAAAACTTTGATCCCCTATTGTGGCCCCATCATTTCATCAAAATTGGATCAGTAATTTTGGAGGAAAAAAAAAACAAAGATGTGTATTTGATGAAACACGAATGCCCCGTATTCCACATGCAGTGGAAGGGGCTTGTATAAGGATTATGCATGTGAAATATGAAAGTTTATCCCTTACATTTCAAAAAGTTATGGCCAATGTTAATTTTTTAAAATGTATGTTCAAATTTAAGGTCAAGGTCAAACTTTGGTACCAGATAAAAGGACTCGTCATAAGGAATACACATGTGAAATATGAATGTCCTAACTCTTGCCATTACAAAGTTTGGCTAAATGTTAAGGTTTGAAAAGTAAGTCTTAAGTTCAAAATCAAGGTCAGGAGGTCAAAACGTTTTGTACCCATGGAAAGGTATTGTCATAAGAAGCATACACGTGAATATTAAAGCCCTAGTACTTACCATTCAAAAGTTATAGCTAACGTTAAAGTTTTTGAAAGTAGGTCAAACTCAAGTTCAAGGTCAGGAGGTCAAAAATGTTGGTACCCATGGAAGGTTGGTCATAAGAAACATAACTGTGAAATATCAAAGCCCTAGTACTTACCATTTCAAAGTTATAACTAAGGTCAAATTTTTGAAAAAGTAGGTCAAACTTCAAGGTCAAGGTCAGGAGGTCAAAAATGGTTGGTATCCATGGAAAGGTCTTGTGATAAGAAACATATTTGTAAATATCAAACGCCTAGTACTTATCATTCAAAAGTTATAGCTAAGGTTAAAGTTTTGATAAGTAGTCAAACTTCAAGGTCAAGGTCAGGAGCAGACAATGTTTGTAACCCACGGAAAGGTATTGTCATAAGAAACATACATGTGAATATCAAAGCCTAGTAGCTTACATTCAAAAATATAACTAAGGTTAAAGTTTTGAAAAGTAGGTCAAACTTCAAGGATGGTCAGGAGGTCAAAATTTGGTACCCATGGAAAATTCTTGTCATAAGAAACATACATGTGAATATCAAAGCCTATAACTTACCATTCAAAAGTTATAACTAAGGTTAAGTTTTTGAAAGTAGGTCAAAACTTCAAGGTCAAGGTCAGGAGGTCAAAAAATTGTTGGTACCCACGGAAAAGTCTTGTCATAAGAACATACATGTGAAAATATCAAAGCCCTAGTACTTACCATTAAAAAGTTATAGCCAAGGTTAAAGTTCAGACAGATGACAGAAGACAGAATGACAGACAGGACAAAACAATATGCCCCCGATCTTCGATCACGGGGGCATAAAAATTGATCCTGAAGTCTATGTCTGACTAAAAGTCTTCCAGGGAAGACATGTGTCGCCTGTCTACTTCTTTTCTTTTGAAAAATTATTTCCATATTTGAAATGTGACAGAAATTTGTCTATCTTAAAAATATTCTAAGTAGCGTCAAACAGGAAGTAGACATGCAGCAGATTGGAAACTGCAAAACACAATACAGTTCTCTAAACTGATGCTAATAATAATGTCCTTTATTTATCCAGGATAGCACAATCAGTTCCAGAACTAGTTTACATTGTGGTCCTGAGAACATACATTTGGATTTACAGACAGTAATATAATATAGATATAAAGTCAATGAAGGTATATGTTATATACATAAAATTTCTACATACATCAAAATAGAACAAATCTATGATTTTAATTTTCAGGGTAAAACAAAAGTGCTCTGCTAAATATCAGGAAGCTGGCCTGTGTGATTCCTGAGAAAAATTTGACAGAAATGTGTCTATTTAAATATCCTAAATTTTTGGACGCAAAAACAGATCTCTTGTGTAAAGTAAAGTAGTGATTAATAGGATAATTTCATTGATTTTCATGAAACAAAAAAGACATAATAGATTTCAATTTTAAATTAAAGAATTAATTAGAAAACAAATTGATAGGCTAATGAACTTAAAAACAACAACAAACAACAAGAGGCCAATGGGCCACATCGCT